>UESW01000066.1:0-120618 GCA_900491605.1 Calamus simplicifolius
ATGATTCGAATCAAGCTGTTATGAGGCCGGTGGGATTCGTATCTCGTCTGTTGGAGGATCGACGGCTAGGAAGCTCTCTGATGGCTTGAGGTCTAACGACTGCGTAGGTCCTAGGCCATTATCATAGATCCTAGGCCACTCCTCGATATGATTTATCGTTTGGGATTCCGTTACACCAGGCTTGGGCTCTCCCGCGCCAGGTTCCGCGGAGGTGCGCGTCGAGCTACGGGTTACTCGGGAAGCCGAGCTATGGGTCGCTCGAGGAGCCGAGCTATGAGTGGCTCGGGGAGGCCGAGCTATGGATGGCTCGGGGGAGCCGAGCTATGGGTTGCTCGGGGAACCGAGCTATGGATGGCTCGGGGGAACCGAGCTATGGGTGGCTCGGGGAGCCGAGCCATGGGTTGCTCGGGGAAGCCGAGCTATGGATTGCTTGGGGGAACCGAGCTATGGGTAGCTCTGGGGAGCCGAGCTATGGGTTTCTCGGGGAAACCGAGCTATGGATGGCTCGAGGGAACCGAGCTATGGGTTGCTCGGAAGCCGAGCTATGGGTGGCTCGGGGAACCGAGCTATGGATGCTCGGGGAACCGAGCTATGGGTTGCTCGGGAACCGAGCTATGGGTGCTCGGGGGAGCCGAGCTATGGGTCGCTCGATCCGCCGGATCATACAAGCTAGCTCGTTCTTCATAGGCGCAGCGTAGTGAGTAGGGGCTGGGGCTGACCTTAGCCTGTTCGCACAGTTATCAATGCAATGGCCATTTACCCCTCAACACATGCCCCCCACTCCCTAGTTCGAAGCGTAGGTTCGGGCATAGGGAGTATAGACTTAGGTGGCGCAATCCGAACGGGGGGATCTGTATTTGGCTGCCTATGCAATGATGTCCTAATTAATGCTGTGTGGCCATTCTGCCTTCTCGGGGTGGATCTATCGTTCCTTAGGGGCGAAGGCAACGATTGGGGAAGTGCCACGTGGGAAATCTCGATCTTCACGGCGCCTGCAGCGGCGTTCCGGACGTCTTGGTTGAGACGCCTCATCTTCCCCTGAGGCAGTTTCTTTTGAAAAAATGGTGTTGTAGCGGTGCCATCCCTGTGCGTAGCGCTCTTTCGCTTTCCCTCAGAAAACTTCGTCTCCCCGTTTTCTCAGCGGCCTTGCCCAGCGTCTCTTTCGATCGAAGACATGGTGAGTCCGAATGATCAGGTTTGGAGGTGACCCTGGCAGATCTGGAGCGGATACGCCGCCTATACAAGATTCCCCAGGATGTTATCTTGTTGCTCCCAACGGCTGATGACAAGGTGACATCCGGATTGGGGACGGAGCGTTCTGCTATGAGAAAGTTTGAGGGCAGGTCTCAGGTTTCCTCTTCATCCGCTGGTGCGGGAGGTGATGAGGTTCTACAATATATGCTTCACCATGGTGGCTCCCAACAGCTGGCGCAACCTCATCGGATTCATCTCATTATGCAACCATGTCGGGGTGACCGCGACCCTTCCGGTGTTCAGGGTGTGCTACAATCTGGTCTCCGGGAGGGCCTCAGAGTGGCCTTACATCGGTCCCCGAGGTCCTTCAAGATGATTTCGGATAGCCCATCGTCGATAAAGGAATAAAAATCCGATTCTTTATAGTCAAGGGGAATATTGGCTTGGATTTCCCTCGGGTATGGGGATGATACGTAAAGGACCCAGAAGCGCATCCGGAGTTAACCGAGCAGGAAAAAAGGGATTTGATCATGTTATGCGGTAGTCGAGCGCTTCCAGCCAGTGCCCTTCTATCGGAGGATGCTCTCTTCGCGGCCGGATTAAGTCCTATCAATCCTCGCGGTGAGTATTACTTCGTAGCCAATAGCTTAATGTGACTCCATCTTTGATTTTTGTTCGAGCTAACGGGCGAATCATATTGCCCCTACAGCCGAAAGGTTGGCGTTCGTAGACCAGATGAGGGAGGAGCTGGGCAAGCGCCGCAGGAGATCTGGCTCCAGCAGCAAGCATAGGGCCGAGAAGAGGTCTCGCCCTTCCGGCTCCGCCCTAGGGGGATCAGGAGAGACGGTGATGATCGGCGCTCCTCATCGCCGCGGGCCGGAAGTATCGAAGTTCCGGTGGCGCATGATCTTTCGGCGCCGGAGGAGGGTCTGTCAGGAGGCGAAGATCAGGATACCGCAGGGTTTTGAAGAGGCTGCTGGAATTTCTCCCCACCTGTTGTCGTTTTGTCCGATGATGGCGAGGGAACAACGTCGGTTCACTTGGAGACCCCCGTGGTCGGGGCAGCTCGGTCTCCCTCATTAGAGGCCGATGGCTCGGAGAGGTCGTAGGCGAGGTGGGAGCGGCCCCGCTTTGATCGAGGTGGGAGAAGCGGCTACAGCTGCTGAGGTTCAGCCTGAGACACTGGCGGAGAGCCATCGGGCGATGAAGGGGTGGCCGAACCTGCCGAAACAGCGATCAAACCTCACGGGGTGTCTTCTGGTGAGGGGCCGTCCGCCGAGGCATAGGAGGCCCCAAGGGAGGCAAAGTTCAAGAGGAGTCTACTGGGGGTAGGGGAATGTTCGAGGAGGCAGAAGCAGAAGAGGAGGAAGAAGGAGAAGGAGAGCCGTCAAGCGAAGGGGACGCTCGGGCCGGGGCTCCCCTCGCCGGAGCTGAAATACCCGAGGCCTCTCAGATGAGGGCTCTGGTGAGGAGGCTGGCCAACCGAGGGCCTCACGGGCCGCGGGTTCCCAAGTTGGCTCCCTGAGCGTAAATTTCCACTCACGTGATCCGGAGGTGAGCGCCATGTTCTCCGCCTTGATGCGGTCTGCGTTCCAAGGGGGAGGGAGTTCTTCGACATGAGGGGATTATCCGGAGGACCTTGTCGAGATGGCCTTTAGGCACACTGGAGTGCCGAACGAGGCTTTCCTTCTTCCCGAGATTGATGATCTTGCCCTTACGAGGATTGCTATGGATTACGCATCTCGGGTAAGTTGTCACACCGAAGTAGGGTCTTTAGTCAGCTAGTTCGACTGTATTCCTTATGTGTGCAATCCTTTTTGCAGAATGCCCTGATCATGAGGGCGCTGAAATGACGCTTGCATCTGGTCGTTGGAGCTTGGGCTCGGGCCCGCCAGGAGGTCGATCACCTCAAGGAGAGGTGGATTCTATAGATAAACTTTCCCGAGCCCCGATGGTCCTTCAGAGGGAGCTCGAGGAGGCTCGCAGGGTTCTTGCAGTTGAGAGGGAAAGAGCCTCTCAACTCGCCACACAGGTCAGTGAGCTTCAAGGCTTCCGCGAGCAATCCGAGAAGGTCAGTCTGGAGCTATCTTAGGTCAAGGCGGAGCATAGAGCAAGGTCAATTCCATGCAACAGTTTTTTGACAAGAGGTGGGACCAGTTGAAAGCCAGCCACGCTGAAGATAAGGGCAACTGGAGTAAGAGGCTCGAGGAGGAAGAGCACAGGTGCCGGCGGCAGCAGGACCATCTCACCCGTCTGAATAAAGAGCTTGCCGACACAAAGGATCGGCTAAATGGTCGGACGAATGAGCTGCTCGACTCTCTGACGAGCTCGACTACGCTCGTCAAGAGATTGGGGACGCTCAGTCCCGGGTGGATGAACTTAAAGAGAGCCTTCGCCAAAATCAATCGGCTAAGTCGAGGGCTCTCAATAGGGTCCAAGTGCTGGACGGCGAGCTAGCTCGGCGGGGCGAGCAGGTAGGTCGTTATCTGTTTTATCCATTCTGGTTTTTCGACTTCTACCTTACTTGGTTCTTCGTCTGCAGTTGAACAAGATGAGCTAGGAGTTTCAGGAGCGGTTGATGGCATTCGGAGAGGAGGCGCCTCGAGGCACTGAAGGATCTCCGAATTGGAGAAGCAATTAGCCAGGCGAACGCGCGGGCCTATTCAGCGGTGGAGGAGTACAAGAACTCTACTGAATTTACCGAGGAACAGGGCGGCCTGCGCCGATGCATTCCAGTTCGGCGAAGAGGAGGCGCGAGCTAAGATTGCTCAAACTTATCCTGACCTGGACTTGTCTTGTTTGGAAGCTGAGTATTACGAGACACGCACCCCGGGGGCCGAGAAAGATGAATATGAAGAGATTTCTGACGTCGACCTTGAAGCTGTTCTGGAAGTTGACGTTGCCGCCGAGGTATCCTGGCGGGATACCATCGAGAAGGGGGGGCCAAGCGACGCTCCCGCTGATACTGCCGCAGGAGACGCCGGGTCTGATCCCAAGTCTTGACCCTTTGGGGGCCCATATGTATTTTCTGTTTCTTTTCTTTTGTAGTTTGATCGGAAATCAGTAAACGGGTAAGTTGTTTTTCATTTATTTGTCTTTCTTGGATGGTTTCTTGTCTTAAATTTTTATCCCAACTGCGAGCGCCGCTTGGTTGGTTTTCTGGCTTGAATTTGAAGGAACATCTTGATCGAGGCCAAGGCATAGGGATAGCCCCGACGAAGGAGTCGAGCGACAACATTGCTTGGTGCAAAAGGAGGTTGAGAGATGATTCAATTCGGTTTAAGCCGAACGACACAATGGTTCGGCCAGGGCCGAAGAATGAAATAGCTCGGTTGGGGCCGAGGGATGAAGTAGCTCAACTAGAGCCGAGGGATGCGGTAGGTCGGCTGGATGGGACCCGAAACCATAGAAGCACCCTGGCTAGGACCGGGGTAGTCCGCCTTATCAGTGGCCAAATCGTGATCGTGCCTTCAGTGAAAAGAGGGGAGTTTGTTGAATCCTCGCTGTCACCCCTTTATTGTTTTTGGTAGAGGGAGGGTTTGGCCTTCGCGCTTCTTTATTACCCCTGTCAGCGCTTTATCTTTTCCAAGGTAGGTCAATTTTCATTTCGCCGAATGGGTAGTACGGTTCCGTAGCCAGCAAAAGGTTGCCCCGGCACTTTCCGAGGGACCTTTGCTGTGTCGATTTTCCAATGCAGGCTGCTTTGGCGCATAATGTAAGTGCTTATTTGCCATTGGAGGATGTCATTTTCGTGGGACGATCCCCCAGATCTGTCAGTACCTGCAAGATCGGCGAATGTTTTCTGTATTTAAAGCTCGTGATCCGGGATCAGAGACAATCTTTTGGCATGCATCACGGTTCGGGTGATGCGCTTGGCGCGCAATGTGGGGCAATGTTTTCATTCCAGGAGGCCACGTGGTGGCGTAGGTTAGGCGTTTTGAATCTGGGGCTTTCTGTTCTGATAGCTGCTCCCGGTTCGTCTTCGCCTATAAAAAGGGGAAAGAGGGCTGTGTTGGGCCGTCCAGAGTTTTCTTTTCTGTGAATTGCGAGGGTATATACAATGCCTGTCTCTATGTGGCTTAGAGTGGGAGGACCGAGCTTTCCTTCTGCAAATGGTCATCCTCCGGACAGCTGGGGTGATGAAGGAGACGCCGGAGGGGGGCTCGTCCTTAAGAAAAGAGTCTCGGAGATCGTATGGAGAGCGCACAGGGTGTTCGCAGAGATCGGATGGGGAGCTCACATGTACGCTTCCTGTGTGTCCTTTGCGGTTCACCCTCAGGGATGCAGGGTAGGAAGTGCACGCATGCTCCCCATGACTTGTGTGAACTTCTCCTCCTCCCCTGGTCCGGATCCCTGGGCTCATCCGCCTGGGGAATCTTTTGCCACGTGAGGGGGGTGATGGTGTGTCGCCCGCTAGTACATTGCCTGTTGACTCGGGCAGTGGCTAGCGGTACACACTAGATTTGGGGGAGTACCCTGTTATCAGGGTTCGCGAGCTTTCTTCCTACTCGTCGGAGGGCCCTACGGATGGGTGGCTCGTCCACCCTTTCTGATTTCTCTGATATCTCGGGCTGGATGTCGAGATATCATTATTAACTGAAGCTGTACGCAACAGTCGGGCGAGTCGTCTATCATTATTAGCGCGAGCTGATTGGTTCGGCTTGTCTGATTTGTTGGATCGGATGCCGAAGCATCATTGTCACCCGAAGCTGTCTTGGAGCAGTTCGGCTGAGTTATGTACTCGTCTTTATTTCCTGTGTTTCAACGTACTTGTAATGCCTCTCGAGCGGTTGTAATTCATTTCGATGATAATGAAATAAAGAAAGTTTTGTTCTTTCTCCTAGTTTCTATTTCTTCTGTGCCGAGAGTTGTTGCTGGCAATGAAACGAGGCATGGGGATATTGCTCGTTCTTGGCCGAGGATTCTGCGCTACGCAACCTAGTCGGGGCTTATAAGCTGCCCGAATTCAAATGGAACTTTGGAGATCGTTTGGTCTGGTCGGGATTTGCGATAATGAGGCATGCGTCTTGGCCTTATGCTGGGGCCTTGATAGTGGGAAGAATTCCTCGGCTTTTGCCTGGATTCTTAGCGGTAGAACACATTCCATGACTCTGGCCAGGGTTCAAAGATTTATTGCTCGGCCCTGCTGAGGTTCGAAGATTCATTGCTCGGCCCTGCCGAGGTTCGGAGATTCATTGCTTGGTCCTACCAAAATTCGGATATTTGTTGCTCGGCCCAGCCGAGGTTCGAAGATTTGTTTGCTCGGAGGGGTGATTCGATTGTCGCCGAGACTCCGGATGTTTGGTTCCTGCGAGATTCAGCACGGAACACCAAAGCGGAACGGGCGGCGCATGGGGACGCCCGATATTTATGATTTTGGCTATTTCCGAGGGAAGCGAGTCAGTGTCAGCTGCTGACGCTCTTTCTTTTTTGCACTTCCCAAAGGGCGGCCGATTTGAGGCAATTCGGAGGAGTTTCGAGGACATTTACTCCGCGAGGGCCGGCAGATCGGGAAAAACCAGTTTCTAGAGAAGGAGGGGGTTCCCGAGTAATTCATCGATGTTTATCGATTTCCCTCGGGAGGGGGCACGACTCTTCGCTTCCCGTGGGCGTTAGCCAAAGTGGCAACACGCGGCAGATTCTCACGGGTTGGGATTAATGACCCGACTGCTTGAGATACTCACCAGGATGGTATAAATATGGGCGAGGGGGATGTCAGTGTTCATCATCCCCTTGGCTACGCTTCCGACAGCTCCTGAGAGCAGATATGGCTTCTCAGGGGGAAGGGCAATTGAGCAAAGAGTCAGGTGTAGTTAGCAACAGCCGTGGGGGCTCCCAGGGGAGCCATTCCTCCGTGACGGTCGATGGTATGGCCTTGGCGTCAGCTTTTGCAAGCCACGAGCAGCTCGGGAAGGTGGCCGAGGAGCTTCTCGCCGCTTCTGTGAGGGAGGCCGAGGCACTTCGCCGGGTCATATACCGGCAAGAGGGGGAGATAGCATCCCTCCGTCAGCGAGTTGCCGAGCTGTCTCGGCGCATGGAGGACTCAGCAGCTCCTGGGGGGAAACAATAGGCCTCTGTAAAGGCCATTTTTTCACTTTTCCTTTTTGTACTTTTCTCTATAATAAATAAAGAGTAAAGTTCTTCTTTAGCAATCTCTTGTTTCCTGTTGAGACTGTCGTTTGGTTCATAAAAAAGAAAAAAACCGTTCATCCCTGTTCGAGCCAAAGGGAGACCTGGGCGGTCCTGTGGGCTTACACGGTAAATCATAGTCTCGTTTGCAGAGCGAAACAGGCGCTCGGGCGATAAGGTGCAGGGATACTGCCCGGGGATTTAGCAGTAGGAGAGATTCCCCGACTTTGCCTGGGGTTCTTAGGTGGCCTTGTAGGGCATGTCGAGGCCTTTAGGCATTCGCTAAGGGCATGAACTTTGTGCCCGCTGACGATTTTGCACGGCGTGTATTTTTCAAACTGGCCGGAGCTCTGGGGACTGTTCAGAAGTCTAGTTTCGATCGAGGTCTGCGTGCTTTGGATTTTGCCGGGTCTTTATGCACTCCGGTTTTTGCCGGGGCTTTAGAATCCATCACTCGGCCCAGCCGAAGTTCGGAGACTAGTAGCTCGGCCCAGCCGAGGTTCAGAGAGGAAGTCAGCCAGCACCTGAGCTTTGATGGCCGGGCGAGGCTGGAACAGAATGTCGTGCTCACTCAACTCGACGGCCCATTTAGTCATTCTCCCCGATGTCTCTGGGCGGTGGACCACCGCCTTGAGGGGTTGGTCAGTCAGGACCGTCACAGAATGTGCTTGGAAGTATGGCCGCAACTTTCGGACTGAGGTGATCAAGGCCAACACCATCTTCTCAATCCGGGTATACCTCGTCTCCGCATCTCGGAGCAGTTTGCTGACATAATAAATCGGCTTCTGGGCCTTATTTTCTTCTCTGACCAGCACTGGGCAAACGACACCTTCCGAGATAGCCAGATACAGGAACAATGCCTCCCCAGGATTTGGACTGCTGAGGAGAGGGGGAGAGCCGAGGTACTTCTTGAGATCTTCGAATGATTTTTGACACTCAGAAGACCATTGGAAATTCTTAGCCGACCGGAGAGTTTTGAAGAAGGGGAGACATCTTTCGGTAGAACGCGCCACGAAGCGGTTAAGGGCTGCTACTCTCCCAGTTAGGCGCTGGACTTCTTTAATAGACGCCGGGGGCGCCATCTGCTGTAGAGCTTGGATCTTCTGGGGGTTAACTTCGATACCCCGCTGGGAGACCATGAAGCCGAGGAACTTCGTGGAGTTAACGCCGAAGGCGCACTTAGTTGGGTTGAGTTTCATCTGATATTTACAGAGTGTCGCGAAGCTCTCCGAGAGATCCTTGATGTGCTGCGATGCTTCTTTGCTTTTGACCAGCATGTCGTCGACGTATACCTCCATATTTCGATCGATTTGCTCTTTGAACATTTTGTTGACCAGCCTTTGGTAGGTGGCACCTGCATTTTTAAGACCGAAAGGCATAACTCGGTAATAGTAAGTACCTCGGTCGGTTATGAAGGCGGTCTTTTCTTCATCTTCGGAGGCCATCCGGATCTGGTTGTAGCCCGAGTAGGCGTCCATGAATGTCAGCATTTGGTGACCCGAGGTGGCATCTACAAGCTGATCAATGCGGGGAAGGGGGAAGCTGTCCTTCGGGCACGCTTTGTTGAGGTCGGTGAAGTCGATGCAGATCTGCCACTTGCCGCTCGACTTTTTTACCATGACGACATTTGACAGCCAATTTGGGTAATTCACCTCCCGAACAAAGTTTGCCTTGATAAGTTTATCAACTTCCTCTTCAATAGCTCTCTACCGTTCAGGGCGAAACTCCTCTTCTTTTGTTTGACGGGCTGGTACGTCTCGTCCATGTTAAGGCGGTGGACAAGAACCTCGAGGCTGATCCCTGGCATGTCGGATGCGGACCAGGCGAAAACATTGGCGTTGCTTCGGAGAAAGTCGATCAGCTCCTACTTGGATTCACCATTCAGCAGCGACCCGATCTTTATGGTTCGGTCGGGGCGAGCTCCGTCCAGTGGTACTTCTTCCAGTTCGTCGGCTGGTTCTCCCCGTTGCTCGGTGAAGTCCTCCCGAGCGTCCAGCCCATCAACTTCAGGCATTCTGGACTGAAGGCTGGTGACAAAACACTGTCGAGCCATGGTTTGACTTCCCTGGACAACACCAACTCCCCACCCGGTGGGGAACTTCATAGATAGGTGTGGGATGGAGACAACGGCTTTGAGGGACATCAGGCCGGGCCTCCCGAATATCGCATTGTAAGGCGACCTAAGCTTGGTCACTAGGAAGTCCGTGTGAACAGTGGCCACAAGGGGCCAGGTTCCCTGCCAGAACCGTTAAGGTTACGACCCCCTCTGGGACGATAACATCGCCGATGAACTCCATAAGGGTGGAGTCCACGGCTCGGAGGTTTTCCATGAGCAATTTCATCTTGGCAAACACATCAAGGTACAGAACATTCACGGAGCTTCCACTATCAACAAGGATCCGACTTACATCGTAGTTATTTAAATTGAGAGATACAACCAATGCGTCGTCATGTGGGAATTGTATCCCTTGGAGATTGTCGTCGGAGAAGGAGAGCTCACCCATTCGCGCTTTCTTTGGCACCGAGCCTTCATCATCATTTCTGGAGCTCGAGCCGCCGGCCTCTTCAATCATGTTAATGTGGCCGATTACGGGTGAATTTGGAGGAGGAGGAGGAGGCTGCTGAAGCTTGGGCTGGCGGTCACCCCCTTGTCCTGGCTCGGGCGCCCTCTTGAACTGGTTCAGTCGGCCCCGTTGGATCAGCCTCTCAATTTCATTCTTCAACTGCGAGCATTCCTCGGTGTTGTGGTCATGCTTCCGGTGATAGCGGCAGTATTTGGTGGGGTCCCTCCGAGTTGGGTTCTCTCGGAGAGGAGTTGGTCGGGGGAGCTGGCGCTCTATTTCCATGAGGATTTGCGTCCGAGGAACAGTGAGTGGGGTGTACCGGTCGAATCGCCTAGGCGGGCTCCGGGAGCGATTTCTCGGTGGCAGTGGGGGAGCCCTTTGGCGACGAGGTGGGCTCGGCTGATGGATTGGTCGGTGCCTATCCGAACCTTTAGGCTCTTTCTTTTTCGCCAGCTCGGCGCGGGCAGCTCTCCGTTATTCTTCGACCCTGGCGTATTTGTCTGCCAGGGCCATCATATCGGAGAGGTTTGGGGGTAGCTGACTTCCATCGCTAGGTAGAAGTCTCTCTCCTTCAAAACTCCCCACGCTAGGGCGGACATAGCCACCTCATGATTAAGGTGGTCCACCTCCAGCATGGCCTTGTTGAAACGGCCAAGGTAATTTCTCAAGGACTCCCCCTCTCTTTACTTAACTTCAGAGAGGGAGTCGGATCTTTGTCGGTGATGGCGGCTACTAACGAACTGGCCAATAAAAAGACGGCTCAGCTCGTTGAATGAATCAATGGAACCTGATTTCAAGGCGTTGAACCAGGTTCGGGCAGATCCTCTGAGGGTGGAAGGGAAGGCGCGGCAGAGGATCGCATCTGATGCTCCATGGAACATCATTATTGACCGAAAGCTACTGAGATGATCATCCGGATCAGAGGAGCCATGGTAGGGCTCAATGGCGGGTAGCTTGACATGGGAGGGAATCACTTCCTCCATGATCCCTTTGGATAAAGGGATGCCCTGCTCTGCCTTGGGCTGAGGCGGATGAGCCTGCTTGGCGGTGTCAGCTCCTGATGCATCTTCCAGAGTTGTCAGCGGATCTCCTCTTTAGATATAAGAGGAGGAGCTGGGCGAGGAGAGCGCGGGGATGGCATCAAATCATGGCGGGAGGACACCGGAGAGAGGACCGAGCCCACCGAGATCTAGGAGGATCCCTGCTCTAGCCCCCTCATGGGACTGGTTTGTCCTCCTTGGGCCGGTGTGGGGGGTCCGCGGCTCCATGCGGACCAGAAGAAGAGGTGGCCGGAGAGAAAGGGGCTGCGGCCTCCTTAGGGAGGCATGGAGCAGGGATGGTTGCGAGGCGCTCCTGAACCAGATGGGTCAGGGCTTGGACCTGCTGGACCAGCATGGCGAACTGGTCCTGGGTCACCGAGTTAGCTGGCGGTGATGGGGTCTCAACTGGTGGCGGCTGCGGCGCCACGCTACTCATCGGATCAGGTCTCTGGGAGGCGACCTGGTCCTAGTCCTCAGATGTTGCTCTTCTTGATTAGCCATTGGAGAGGTTCTCTTCCGGATCGAGATCCTTGTCTCCTTTCTTCAAGTTTTAACGGGACTTGAGACCCTTCCTCTAGCACCAATCTGTTGCCGCCGGGATCTATCCTTCGACTTGGGCGCGATCGATCTCCTGATCGGGCTTCCTCCTGGGTGGACCTACACAGAAGTCCTCATGCGAGAGGCGTTGGGGGTGGCCCTCCGCGGAAGACCCTCCGATGCTCAAGTCAGTGGGGGATCGACGATCAACAGAAATGAGGAGAAGGATCTCTCTGGGGAGTCCCTCCAGGGGCGGCCAATCGGGAGCTCTTGAGGAGCGCCGACGGCGAAGAAGGAGAAGAATGAGCGGTGAAAGAGAGAGAGTGAGAGTGAGCTGTGTGCGGGGGCTTGTGCGCATACCTGAGAGAATCTGAGAGTGTCTTACTTATAGGCAATCACCTGAATCTTGAGCGCCATCTGGAAGGTTCAAAGGTTGTTTGGATACGAGGATGATTCGAATCAAGCTGTTATGAGGCCGGTGGGATTCGTATCTCATCTGTTGGAGGATCGACGTCTGGGAGAGCTCTCTGATGGCTTGAGGTCTAACGACTGCGTAGGTCCTAGGCCATTATCACAGATCCTAGGCCACTCCTCGATATGATTTATCGTTTGGGATTCCGTTACACCAGGCTTGGGCTCTCCCGCGCCATATTCCGTGGAGGTGCACGTCGAGCTACGAGTTACTCGGGGAAGCCGAGCTATGGGTGGCTCGGGAAGGCCGAGCTATAGGTGGCTCGGGGGAGCCGAGCTATGGGTTGCTCAGGGAAGCCGAGCCATGGGTGGCTCGAGGGAGCCGAGCTATGGGTCGCTCGATCCGCCGGATCATACCAGCTAGCTCGTTCTTCATAGGCGCAGCGTAGTGAGTAGGGCTGGGGCTGACCTTAGCCCGTTCGCACAGTTATCAACGCAATGACCATTTTACCCCTCAATAAGAATCTTCTGGAACATGTCTAGGAAATAACATGAACGATGGTTGAATGATGACATGCAATACAGGTGGAACATATAAACTGGCTGATCTAAATGTTGAAGCTAATGCATCTGGCGAAGATGACGATGACATCGACTGGGAGGAAGGTTGATTGAAGTCTTAGGAAAACACTTTGTACACCGCCTCCGGTATAGCAAGGCCTACGTGGGCTGCACCGCTCCTTCCTATTGGTCCACATGGATCCCATGTGGCCTGACATGATGGGACAGAATAGCAGGGAGATAATGTTACTTTTTAATCGTACATCCATTAAAAGTTGTCAGCCTTTCACCATTGGTGTGAAGACGAAAATGCCCTTTCCCTCCAGCCTACTTCAACCCGCCATCTTATTTGGATTTTGCTGATAAAAAATCGTAAGGTTCTGGCCTGGAAGAAGAGTATCCGAAGGAGTGGCAAAGCTCTGCCAGACGACATCCTTGTGCGCATTCAAGAGAACAAGATTCCCATCTATCGCGGAGACTGGCTGAAGCGACGGATGAGTTGTGAGTGTTGCTGCTCCATACCTCAGCTCCCTTCGAAGAGTCGAAGAGACGAGACCTCCGGCCTCATTGAGTTGAAGAAACGAATTATATCCGACAAAAACATGAGCGCCGGCAACCCATACAGGTGCCTGCTCGGAGGACGGGATCGATCTCGAGTTGAAGCGAATGCCGACTTCATACTGGTTAGGTTCGTTAGGGCGGCTAAGGAACTCCAATGCAAAGTTCCCATCGGTTCAAAACCTTAAGACAAAGTATCAGTTCAAACCCACGACACCCTAGTTCATAACCCACGACACCCTAGTTCAAAACCTTAAGACAAAGCATCAGTTTAAACCCACGACACCCTAGTTCATAACCCACGACACCTAGTTCAAAACTTTAAGACAAAGCATCAGTTTAAACCCACGACACCCTAGTTGGAAACCCACGACACCCTAGTTCATAACCCATGACACCCTAGTTCAAACCTTAGACAAAGCATCAGTTCAAACCCACGACACCCTAGTTGGAAACCCACGACACCCTAGTTCATAACCGACGACACCCTATTTCAAAACCTTAAGACAAAGCATCAGTTCAAACCCACGACACCCTAGTTAGAAACCCACGACACCCTAGTTCATAACCCACGACACCCTAATTCAAAACCTTAAGACAAAGCATCGGTTTAAACCCACGACACCCTAGTTCATAACCCACGACACCCTAGCTCAAAACTTTAAAACAAAGCATCAGTTTAAACCCACGACACCCTAGTTGGAAACCCACGACACCCTAGTTCAAAACCTTAAGACAAAGCATCAGTTCAAACCCACGACACCCTAGTTAGAAACCCACGACACCCTAGTTCAAAACTTTAAGACAAAGCATCAGTTTAAACCCACGACACCCTAGTTGGAAACCAACGACACCCTAGTTCATAACCCACGACACCCTAGTTCAAAACCTTAAGACAAAGCATCAGTTCAAACCCACGACACCCTAGTTGGAAACCCACGACATCCTAGTTCATAACCGACGACACCCTAGTTCAAAACCTTAAGACAAAGCATCAGTTCAAACCCACGACACCCTAGTTGGAAACCACGACACCCTAGTTCATAACCGACGACACCCTAGTTCAAAACCTTAAGACAAAGCATCAGTTCAATTTTAGTCCCCACAATATCAGATTCGACTATAGGAGATGTCTTTGGATGAGAGAGAGAGTCACTTGGTGCTTGTCAGGTGAAATGCGTTGCAAGTCAAACTCGGATTTCCTCTTGTTGATATTCTCCAGGCCAAGATTGAGGTTCTTAATTTGAGTTCCAACCTCATGAACAAATGCAGTCTTTCGGAAACAAGAGAGCAGAGGAAAGTGGCAGCATACCGATGAAGTGAAATCAGAATTTGCATGACTCTTCTCAGCCTCGATCGAGCAGAGGTCGAGAATGTCGTCGGCATCATACATGACATCCTTGAGCTCCTTGAGCCAGTCATCTATGGCCTCGTCTTCGATCCTCTTCCTCTCTGCATCACGCAGGACTTTACCGATCTTGCGAAGCGTGCCTTCGAGCCTACTGATCTCGCCTGGCACACCCAACAGCATTTCCACTTCTTCCTTCCCCAGATCGATGAGCATGTCAGTGAGCCTTGAGACGAAGGCATCCAATACCATGGCCATCTTTCCTTTGCCCGCAAGAGAGTGGGAAGAGAAGCATGTTTAACTCAGAACTCTGGATAAGACTTCTATGGTTCTAACCACAACCTATCAAATATAGGTTGTCGTGGGTTTGAATTGATGCTTTGTCTTAAGGTTTTGAACTAGGGTGTCGTCGATTATGAACTAGGGTGTCGTGGGTTTCCAACTAGGGTGTCGTGGGTTTGAACTGATGCTTTGTCTTAAGGTTTTGAACTAGGGTGTCGTGGGTTATGAACTAGGGTGTCGTGAGTTTCCAACTAGGGTGTCGTGGGTTTGAACTGATGCTTTGTCTTAAGGTTTTGAACTAGGGTGTCATGGGTTATGAACTAGGGTGTCGTGGGTTTCCAACTAGGGTGTCGTGGGTTTAAACTGATGCTTTGTCTTAAAGTTTTGAACTAGGGTGTCGTGGGTTTCTAACTAGGGTGTCGTGGGTTTGAACTGATGCTTTGTCTTAAGGTTTTGAACTAGGGTGTCGTGGGTTATGAACTAGGGTGTCGTGGGTTTCTAACTAGGGTGTCGTGGGTTTGAACTGATGCTTTGTCTTAAGGTTTTGAACTAGGGTGTCGTCGGTTATGAACTAGGGTGTCGTGGGTTTCCAACTAGGGTGTCGTGGGTTTGAACTGATGCTTTGTCTTAGGTTTTGAACTAGGGTGTCGTCGGTTATGAACTAGGGTGTCGTGGGTTTCCAACTAGGGTGTCGTGGGTTTGAACTGATACTTTGTCTTAAGGTTTTGAACTAGGGTGTCGTGGGTTATGAACTAGGGTGTCGTGGGTTTCCAACTAGGGTGTCGTGGGTTTAAACTGATGCTTTGTCTTAAAGTTTTGTCGGGTTATGAACTAGGGTGTCGTGGGTTTAACCGATGCTTTGTCTTAAGGTTTTGAACTAGGGTGTCGTAGGTTATGAACTAGGGTGTCGTGGGTTTCTAACTAGGGTGTCGTGGGTTTGAACTGATGCTTTGTCTTAAGTTTTGAACTAGGGTGTCGTCGGTTATGAACTAGTGTGTCGTGGGTTTCCAACTAGGGTGTCGTGGGTTTGAACTGATGCTTTGTCTTAAGGTTTTGAACTAGGGTGTCGTGGGTTATGAACTAGGGTGTCGTGGGTTTCCAACTAGGGTGTTGTGGGTTTAAACTGATGCTTTGTCTTAAAGTTTGAACTAGGGTCGTGGGTTATGAACTAGGGTGTCGTGGGTTTAAACTGATGCTTTGTCTTAAGGTTTTGAACTAGGGTGTCGTGGGTTATGAACTAGGGTGTCGTCTGATGCTTTGTCTTAAGGTTAACCGATGGAAACTTGCCCTTATTAACTAGTATGAAGTCGACATTCGCTGATCGATCCTCCGAGGAGGCACCTGTATGGGTTGTCGGCGCTCACCGTCTCAACTCAATGAAACTCTTCGAAGGGAGCTGAGGTATGGAGCAGCAACACTGTCGCTTCAGCCAGTCTCCGCGACAGATGAGAATAATGCGCGCAAGGATGTCAGAGCTTTGCCAGGATACTCTTCTTCCATTACGATTTTTATCAGCAAAATCCACCAGGGAAAGGGCATGTCTTCATACCAATGGTGAATGAACGACTTTTAATGGATGTACGATTAAAAAGTGCTTTCTGTCCCATCAGGCCACATGGGATCCATGTGGACCAATAGGAAGGAGCGGTGCAGCCCACGTAGGCCTTGCTGCACCGGAGGCGGTGTACAAAGTGTTTTCCGAAGTCTTATATGTGCCTTTTATGAACCAGGCTGGGGAGCTCTTTCGCTGCATTTTCTCTATAAATATCAGATATACAACCTTGTCCCTGGGGGATGAAGCTCAATAAGCGATGCTGAAGTATAACCAATGATCTTGCTTGTTACAATCAACTCAGAAGTATTGTTGTATTGACTTCACGCATGCCAAGTTCATGCTTGGTATGAATAACTTTGTACCGCTTCTGATTTGAGTTCATATTTGAGTTCATACTTAGTGGATCTTGTGCTGATTTGGAGCTGAAGCAGTTTGAATGAGTCATGAATGACACTCGAATGAAATGGACAACTTCGTTTTGAAGTTCATAATACAAACTGCATTGCTGGTCCAATGTTGTTCTCATCCTCGCCCGCTACCAATCCAGAAGCGACTCGGCTCCCCAAAGTTAGCGACATCATGTTCTCAGGGAATCGATGCAATTCTCTGAGTCGCAGGTGAGTGCATGGTTGTTAGCTGAGGTTCTTTGAGGAATTTCGTCAATCAAAAGCTACCTATGACGTGCGTGCCAATCTCCCATATCAGCACAATCACATTAAGTTGCAGTTCTGCTCCGATTGAATCGTAAATAAAAATCACATCTACAGACCATACTGAGAGTAAGGTGGCTTAGTGGAAACTTCACTGTTCTATCATTAGATTTCAGTAATTGCCATTTTTAATTTCAGTTCCTGGCAGTCCTGCCAGTGATATTGGAAGCAATCCTTGTTGGATGCTATAAACCGATAGTCCTCCTCAGAAAATATTAGGATAGTTGCAACTTGCAACCAGGCTCTTGAATTACTATTTTTAAGGCTGTGCACCTGAGCATATTACCGTCTGAAAGAACTTTGGCACCATGTCACTGGAATATGATATCAGTTAGCTATTAGCAATACCATGTCACTGGAATATGATATATGCTCTTTCAATAGACTAAACAAACACAGTGCATGCATGCACAAAGGCAAACATGCTGTTTATGTAGGTCAAAATATTTCAAACATTTTACATTTCTGGTACGTCTAAGAAAACTAACACATGAACTGACAAGGATTCTTTGGAAGAAAGCTGTAAGAAGACCGGCCCCTAGCAATATATCCAGCCATTTATCATTGCATGATCTCAAATGAATAGCGAAAGTCAGTGGACCTCCTTTTGCCTGAATTTTTGGATACTATGTTATCAATTTATCCTTCTTGTGTGCTTTGGATGTTTAGGAAAATTGAATTTCTTTTAGTAGAATTATCTGATGTTATCTGCAACAATCGTAGAGCTTGCATTTTTCCCACAGTATGATGCGAAAGAGAGTTTTTGCCATCTAATTTTTAGGTTCTTAGGGTGAGATATTTCATTCTAGATCCTTATGAAGACATCGGACTCTGGTTTGGACAATGGTGTTAAGGTAGCTACCAGCAATTATAGCTTCAAGAATTCAATAAGAGCAAGAAGGACATAATTCATTGTGACAATAAATTGTGCCATTCCTAGCATGATTGATCAATAAGCTCATATTAGAGACAAAATATGCATTAGCTCTCATCTTAGCACCCATGAAAAAATTATATTTGCATGCACGCATAGCAATCCAAACAGGTATTTGTTATTTGAAACCTAAAATGTGGGTGTTTGTGGGTGGATTCTCAACAGCTAATGCAGGTTTTTATTTGGTTCCTTTTGGGTCACCTTTGCTATTTAATCCGAGCAGATGGTATAGATAGCTAGGATGAGAGCATCCTCATGATTGCAATCTAAATGTGCCAATGATGCTTTGATCAGATAATCCAAACTATTGAGACAAGAGCAAGCCTATAATAGTCATATTCATACTACACTGAAGATTTAACCTATCCAGATCCCTCCGTCTAAAGAATTTTCACATATTTATATATAGGCCTATCTCTTTCCAAAATTTGTTTTATTTCACATCATTAGTTCTCTAGTCTACATGCAGAGTTGCTATCTTGGTTTGCAGAACTGTGCATGGTTCAGGTGAAGATTCATGCCCTAATATTTCATATAGCATTACGATGGTAAGAATAGCTTGCAATAAATATAAATCATGGATCTTTTCTCCATGCTAGAGAAGATTAGAAGATATTGTGTTCTTAGCCAGTGCATGCTAGCAGACTGTTGGTGCTTTAGCTAAATTATATAGAACAACCTAGTGGACGACAGTTCGGAAACTTACTCCCGGAGGAGTTTCTCATCAAAATCTGATGAAGCAGCATTCTTTTGCAAGACAAAATTTGAAAATTCAATTTTTATTCTTCACAAGATTCTTTTTTCCTCCTCTTTTTGTTTCTTCTTTTCTTTTTCTTTCTCCGATCAACCAGCAATTTTAACTAGTTATGTGCAAAGAACATTTAGAACATTCATTTTCATTTGTTTTATTGATTTATTTGTCAGCATATATTCTATTTTGTTTTTTGCTATATCCTTCTGCTATAGTTTTGGAAATAAACTCAGGCCATTAATTAAAAATGGCATGCTTCCCGAAACTTTTCTTTTATACACCTTTTTATGATTATTGTTGTACAATATAGTTGAATAGTCTCTACTGCAGGAAAAAGATTAAGAAAATAATTAGTTTGAAAATTTTGATGCACAATTTTCTTCCATACGCATAAGCATAACCAAATATGCGATTTAGATGATCTAGAGCCTACAAGTTTTCACAATAATCAATGGATTGAATATTGAATTAACACAGCAACAAAACCTCAGAACTTAGTAACATGTCATACGTGAAAGATAGCACTAGCCAATCCTGTGGTCTGCACAAAATTTTAACAAAATCTAAAATTTAAGTAAAATCCCAATGGAAGGATAATGCTATAAATCAATGTTTAAAAAATCAGATCAAATAACAAATCGGCTTGACATTTGGGTCGTGGGTTAATCGGTTCGATCGAATAAACTGATTTGATCAAACCGGATGATATCATAATTAATTTTTAATTTATTAATAAAAAAAATAATATATAAATATCAATTCAAGTGAAAAATTAAAAATCTAAAAAATTCAACGCTAATTTCATTTATCAAGACTCAACTCAACTCATCTAAGACTTTTTTCAATTACAAAAATATGGTATCTTTGGGGTTAGAACCCATGACACTTGTGTATAAGCTTTCCCCCTTAACCATTCAAATATTCTTTTGGTTTTTTCATTCATCAAAACTAAAAATCTAAAAACCGGAGTTGGACTGGCGGTTCAATGGGTTTTTTTGGTTTTTATCATGTCATATAAAAGTCAACTTTAATAATAAAACTGGACCGAACTGATGACCGATTTTCGATTGGACCAGTTTGATTGATCGGTCCGGTCTGGTTTTCAAAACCATGCTATAACTAATCAACGTTGCTACAATACTGTTCCTTCTTATGTTGCACTCTACCCTTATATCTATGATTTATGATTATTATTTCCTGATTTTGGGAGAACAAATAGGACAGAGTGCTGAGATGGCAAGACAGTGCTTTGGTTTGGGCTTCTCTGCAATAGAGGTCTTTATTGTTAGGATCATTCTAGAAACTAATGCAACATTCTATACTTCACATCTTATCACTTTTGCATGGTCAATTACGTGAGCATCTAACAGATTCTCATACTTGTCAATCATTGCATTGTAGACAACCTTATGCTTGATTTTCATAATCTTCTCCACCATCACTTCACCTTCCACACCTGGGTGTGCTATCAAGACAGCATTTGCCACTGGTGTTTGCCAGCTCACAAGACAACGAGTCCATTAGTCCAATATATATATATATATATATAGGGGAGTTTGCAAGTACAACACTTCCAGCAAATGAATTCCTCATGAAAAAAACTTAATATATACATCTCTATTGTTACTTACTTTTAACATAATGTCACCACCAAAGCGCTCATTTGCATCTTCAAGCTTTTCCTTTGTAGCAGGATCCTAGGTAGAGAGACATGAACATAGGCAGTGGCACTACATCTAGAAACAATTTCTTCTCCTATAGCAGCGAAAGTAGCATTCTCTCCCTATACACAGAAGCATAGTCTTTCCATTTTTTATTATTCGCTAATCAAATATGTTTTAGATGATTTCATTAAAAAAGAGTGCATTTTATGTGGAAAAAAACTATTGGGTCAGAGCCTTCCGTCAATCTTAGCAGGTAGACGCAAAGTTGATTCACAGAAGGCTAACATCATATTTAAAATTAGAGAAGCGAAGCAAACCACGATTATTATACTCTGATGGCGAGAAGGTGGACATGCCTTCCCAAACTAAGGCCCTATATTAAAGCTTAAATAATGTCTCATTTTGCCAATATATAAAAGGTCTATAAAATTTTATCTAAAAAAGGGGGGAAAAGGTTTTTTTTCTTATGTTTGTCTTGCTCTAGGTATTTTAAGTATTTGTTTCCTGATTGTAAAAATTAAAGTGGTTTAAGAAGCAAGAAAGATAGCTACTTAGCACAAATTTGGAATAAATAAATGCTTATATTTGTCTTAGTTTAAGTAGGTATTTTGCATGAGGCATTGTGTCTTTTGTTGTAGCGTGACAATAGAAACAATTCATGCTAACTAAAAGTGAAATCATTTCATTAGCATAGAAGAGAACAAAAACATTTTTTTCTTATGGAACAATATTCATAGCACACCAAACCGAAAGAAGAGACAGCAAGAGTGAGAATGCAAGAGAGATAGAAGAAGATAAAAGAAGCATAATACATTACAACACGTTGGCTGATTGCATAGTTTCTTGTCAATGCCTGTGATTTGCTATTCCCTTGATAGACTTCAGCTTGGCAAACTTTATTGTCAATTCTATATAAATCCAATCATATATTCTGTCGATAAATCGAAGATAAGAAATCCTGATATCCTTTTTGATCATTACCATACCAATAAAACCCCAGAATCCCATCACAAATCCTAATGTTGAGATAGCATAAATCCATATCATCTCATATCCATCTTCATTTGCTTGTTCTTCTTGATGTAGAGGTGCATTTTTAAGACATTCTGGTAGTGGTTGTCCGCAAAGATTATGATTACCAGCATAGATGGAGGCGTCATCCAAGGTTTGAATTTGGTACCCTGATGGAATTCTTCCTGACAAGTTGTTATATGATAAGTTCAAGCGACTTAAGAAATCCAAAGCGGCCATGGTTTCAGGAATTTGGCCTGACAAATTGTTCATTGATAAATCAAGTGATTCCAACTGCGTCATATCACCGATATTTTGTGGTATTTTTCCAGTGAAATGATTCTCAGACAAGTTCAAGAAAAGCAATCCATGAAGTTTTGTTACTTCATTAGGGATCTCTCCAGAAAGATTATTGTTGGACAGGTCAATGCTTGTAACCAGTAAAAGCACGCTAGTGTACTCAAGCACTTTTCCTTTTGTAACCAACAAGAGACTCTCTTTGTAATATGATGTTGCCATATCATCTGAGAACTCCGGTTTTCCTCCTTCCAGTTTCTTAACCATGGTGGTAAAATTTTCAAAGGATGATGGAAGATATCCTGAAAAATTGTTACATGCCAAGTCCAAAACCTGAAGAGAAGAAAGGCTGGATATTTGCATTGGGATATTGCCACCAAAAAAATTTGATCTTAGAGAAAGAACTTTTAGAGATGAGAGATTTTCTCCAATCCATGTGGGTATGTTTCCTGAAAACTTGTTTTCACCAAGATCCAGTACAACCAACCCTTTACAAAGTCTCAAAAAGGAAGGAAATTGGCCGGATAAGTTGTTGTTTCTCATATGCAAAGATTGGAGTTCCATAGGATATGCCTTTGTGCTAAATGAATCTTCTGGTCTTTTATCTTTTGGTACATCAAAGCTTCCTTCTTGTGACTTGCTCCAGCAGTCTGGAAATCCTCCGGTTAACTCATTATTGGAGAGGTCAAGAACCTCCAATGAAGTCCAATTACAAAAGGACTGTGGGATACTACCATTTATACGGTTGTGCGATAATGAAAGTACCACAACAGTAAATTCTCCAAATAGTTCAAGGAAATGGGACCAGAAAAAGAGTTGTTGGAAAGAAGGATGAAATTATACTTCAAATTAGGTATTGGACCGGAAAAGAAGTTGGAGCTCAAATCAAGTAAGTAATTAAAATATCTCCCCCTAGAACTTGGTAGCTGCCCTTGTATACAATTATTGGATAGATTGAGGGTATCTATATTCCTATTCCAAAACCATGATGGAATATTGTCTGAAATTCCAGCTTCAGATAGGCACAATTCATTCAATTGTGTTTGGGTTTCAAGCCAACCAGGAAAATTTGGGCCCACATAGCAAGAGCACATCATAATATAGGTAGCATTGAAAGGAGGAATCCAACTGTTACTTATAAGGGTCATATTCAAGGAGTTGTAAGATAGATCCAAGTCATCCAACCTTGTGAGGTTGGAAAAGTGCCCTTCAGTCAAGTACCCAGTGAAGGAGTTGGATGACACATCCAACCTTTTGAGTGCACATAGTTGTCCCAAACTTTCTGGGATCATCCCACTTAAACTATTGTTACTCATCTCTATGAGTGCTAAACTTTGCAAACAGGTTCTCCCATCCAATTTATTATTATTAATGCATTTAGAAAATCCTTCTATAAGACCAGTGATCTCCCCATTAATTCTGTTATTTGATAAGTCCAACCCCTGTAAATTGCAGAGCTTCGATATGTTTTTTGGTATTTGTCCGGTAATGTTATTGCTTGACAAATCTAACCACCGCAAATGAACAAGGTTTTCGATAGCTTCTGGTATCCATCCGCTGATTTGGTTACGGGACAAAGACAATGCCTCCAGGTTGAGCATGCTTCCTAGGTTTGCTGGAATTTCACCACTAATTTGATTGCCATGTAAATATAAGTACCTCAATTGGTTAAGATTCCCCAATATTTCTGCAGCATGCCCAGTAATTTGGTTAAATGATAAATCTACATACTTCAAACTGTTGAAATTCCCCAGCATATCTACTACAACTGATAAGTTGCCATCAATGTCGCAATAACGGAGATGGAGTTCAACAAGGCTGCTAATATTAAGCAGCCAGTGGGGGATGGCAGACTCGAAAGCATTTCCAGAGAGATCAAGGATGGTGAGAGAAGTGAGGTTTACATACTGTAGGGTTGAAGGAATACCAGGGAGTTGAGTATCAGATAATTTCAAGACTAGCAGAGAAGGGTGCATGTTGATCTCATGAAGCCAATTCGATGCCTTGGAGAGGTTGACAGAGCTCAAGTCAAGGTATCTCAGAGAGGTGATTCCAGAGAGCCATTGAAGGTCATTGACTCGAAAGGCTCTCTGCCAATCCTGAAGATCTAGAGAGTGCAGGTTTGAGAGATTTCCAATCCGGCGAGGAATGGTTCCAGTAAACCCAGCAAGGGTGAGGTTAAGGTATTCCAAGTGGATGAGAGAACCAATGAATTCCGGGATGGATGCTCCAGAGAAGTTGTTCATGCTCAGATCCAAATACCTCAAATGCATCAAGCTAGATAAGGAAGGATTTACCTTACTTGATCCTGGGATTGTTGCAGTTCTTTCCCACCAATCATAAGGGTATCTGAGATTGAGCTTTACGACGTGGCCGGTGGTGTTGTTGCAGCCCACTCCCCTCCACTGGCAACAGCTTTGGCCCGTCATCAGGATCATACATATCTTCTCTGATGGCAAGGAGGGCTGTCCTTTCGCTCTCTATGCAGCTGCCCCCCAAGTGGGAATCGCCAAGGCATAGAGAGAATGGGATGTCGACTCCAGCGCATAAGATGAACGCAATCAGCATCACCCGCTCAATAATGCGAGATCTTCCCTCCTTGCATCCACCATTAATGGCCATGAGAGGAAGTCCTAAGACCAGCGTAAAGAGATTGAAATGGAACAGATTGGCCATGATGAGATGAGAGGTTGCATATGAACGCCTCTCATCAGTGGTATTTATTGAAGAAGTTACAAATGTATCAAAGGGGTACAGAACATATTTTATTAAACATAATATGTCATCATTTATCTCTAAAATTAAATAATTTATTAATATAATAACAAAATTATTCAACCATAGCTTTCTTTATTTATCTGATATTAAAATAATTCAACCATTCTACTTATCAATATAATCCAATTCTAAGCTATGAAAAGCAACACAATATATGATAAGCCTAACAACTTGGTAAGAATTCCTCTATACACAAACATCCATTAATAAATATAAATAATCATTAACATGCAATCGATCATCATATGCGTACTTTTCAATATAATCAATTTCCGTATCTCTATATCAATACTTTTCAATATAATAATTTTTTCTAGTATAATAGCTAATTAAGGAGATTAAAACTATGCTCGCTATAACATGATCTTCATAAGTAACCTCTTGCTATCAACCAAGACTTCTAGTAACTTGGTAATCTCAAATAACGTGCTTTCAAATGTACAAGTTTCAAATCTCAAAGAACCACAAAGCCGGACTGAATCTTATTGTAGCAAACCAAATAGATATGGCAAAACGTATGCAGTACTCAAGTAGTCAGGGCTTGGTTTTGTTCCAGTTCCGCTGTAGTTGATTTGTAGTCAACGTCTCACACCCAACAATGCAAATATGTGAAGCAGACTTCATGGAGATAATTTGGATTGAAGTGCAACTTTCTTTCCATTTTTTTCCAACTCCAAAGTGTTGTTCATAAGTGTTCCAAGAATTGTGTTACAATTCGCGATCTTTGTATTGCCAACGATCAAGTCATAGCCCATTTCCATATTGAACATGTGCTACAACTATGCATGTGAAGTCATGGACCGCCCTGATCATCTGTGATAATATTATAAAAGATTTTGGCACCTTAACTGAGAATATTTCTTTCTCTTTCTTTCTTTCTTTCTTTTATTTTCTTTTTTTCATTTTTTTTTTTTTTTTGAGAAAAGTAATTGGTCTATGCTCAAGTCAAGTAAATAATGGCAGCCTTAGTGGATCTTGTTGTAAGTCATTATCTTCATGAGTCAAAATGATTGGCCATTATTTTTAATTATGGATCTAGTTGGCCATTTTTTATGGGTCAAGTAAACCACCGTATGAAGTGGTTGGCTATTATTTTTATGAATCTAGTACGTTGGTCATTATGTTTATGAGTCAAGTAAATCATAGAATTTTGCTGCACATGAAACTGCTAGGAAGCCTGTAATCATTTGTGCTGCTTGGTAATCAACGTCTTTTGAAAAGAAATCCATTGATGGTCCATCTATTCTTTATGGGTCAAGTAAACCTATATATATATATATATATATATATATATATATATATGAAGTGGTTGGCATTATTTTTATGGATCTAGTGGTTGGCATTATTTTCATGGATCTAGTGGTTGGCATTATCTTTATGGATCTCGTGGTTGGCATTATTTTCTTGTCTCATTATCCAAATTATGTGATTATATATATCAAATCCTACAAGTAACACAGAATCATTTAAGGATGCCGATCCAGAAAACTTCATGCATATTGATTAGCTTTAACAACAAACGAAGGGGTGATAGACAAGATCCTACACATCTCTGTTAATGACTGCAATTCATGTAGGGGTATACAAGTGGCATAAAACAATGGAATAACAGATTGAATTCTGGAATGAACAGAGGGCTAGTGCAAGGAACTTGATTTCCTCGTCCGATCTATAATTGTTAGGGTTTTTAGACCTGGATGAATAGCAATGGGATTCCCTGTTGAACAAGAACTAGAACTAAGAATTCCTAATCCTGCTAGGTTTAGACCTTGATGAATAGCAATGGGATTCCCCGTTCAACAAGAACTAGAACTAAGGATTCCCAATCCTGTTAGGTTTAGACCTTGATAAATAGCAATGGGATTCCCCGTTCAACAAGAACTAGAACTAAGGATTCCTAATCCTGTTAGGTTTACTTCTTGATAAAAGGAGGAAGATGGAGAGGAGAAAGAAAGGGCTGCCGCCCTATGATGAGAGAAGGGAATTTTTGGGAGAAAAGAATATGTTCTTTCTTCCATCCAAACCCTAGAGACTAGAGTTTAAATACATCCACGAAGTGGGCCAGGCCCAGACTCAACAAAAAAACTCCCATGGACTAATTCAATGAGATTAAACTAATCCCCAAGCCCGTGTACACCCGTGACTTAATTTAATCTCAACCCTTGGACTCAAACCCAGCCCAATACAAGTTAGCCCACCTGGGCCTTGATAGCACCACACCAGGCCCAACAATCTCCACCTTGGTGCTTTCAAGGCCTCAGCACGTCCACTGTGTCCATCAGCTTTAACAACGAATACACTTTTGAAAACTGTCCCGTGGAAGAACCTTAGTCAGTGCATCTGCTGGATTTTCTTTGGTGTATACCTTCACCAGCTCCACCTCACCATCTTCCACCAGCTCTCTGATCCTGTGGTATCTGAGGTCAATGTGCTTCGTCCTGGCATGATAGACTGCATTCTGCGCAAGCATCAGAGCACTCTGGCTGTCACTATGCACCTGGACAACCTTCTGATCAAGTCCCATCTCCAGCATCAAGCCCTTCAGCCAAAGAGCTTCCTTTGCTGCCTCTGTGATACCTATGTATTCTGCCTCCGTGGTAGATAAGGCTATGATGGACTGCAGACATGATCTCCACGATACTGGACCACCAAACAGGCTGAACACAAAGCCTGTTGTGGATCTCCTAGTGCCCACATCTCCACCAAAGTCTGCATCCACATACCCATATAACTGCCCATGAGCCTCCTTGGATAAGTTGGATCTCTCAGCACCTTCTTGCTGTCCATAGCAAATACCAACCCCAACTGTACCTACCAAGTACCTGAAGATTCCCTTTAGTGCTCGCCAGTGCTCCCTGCCAGGGTGCGCCATGAACCTGCTCACCTGGCTCACTGCATGGGCTATGTCTGGCCTACAACATACCATGGCATACATAAGGCTCCCAACACCAGAAGCATATGGTACCTTCTCCATCTCCTGAGCCTCCACCTCAGTCTGTGGTGACATGGTCTTCGATAAGGAAAAATGTGCTGCCAAAGGTAGTGCTGTCGGTTTGGCATCCTTCATCCCATATCGCTCCAAAATCTTTTTAATGTAGCCACCCTGACTCAGATGCAGCACACCTTTGGATCTATCTCTAATGATTTCCATCCCTAGGATCTTCCTGGCTGGCCCCAGATCCTTCATCTCAAACTCCCGAGACAAAGCTATCTTCAGTTCCTGTACAGCCTTCTCACTCTTGCATGCTATCAGCATGTCATCTACATACAAGAGTAAGTACATCCTAGACCCATCATCCAGAGATTTAACATACACACAAGAATCATACTCACACCTGGAAAGTCCAATGCTCCTAACATAAGTGTCAAATCTCTTGTACCACTGCCTCGGTGACTGCTTCAGCCCATACAGAGATTTCTTCAGCAAACAGACTTTCCCATCTGATCTTGGTTCTCTAAACCCTGGTGGCTGCTCCATGTAGATGCTCTCCTCCAAATGACCATGGAGGAATGCTGTCTTCACATCCATCTGCTCCAGCTCCAAGTCCTGAGCTGCTACAATACTCAATAATAGTCTGATGGAAGTGTGCCTGACAACTGGAGAAAATATCTCACCATAATCGATGCCTTCTTTCTGAGAGTATCCTTTGGCCACTAGTCTTGCCTTATACCTGATACCCTCTTGTTCTGAAGCTCCTTCCTTGCGCTGATAAACCCATTTACAACCAATGAGTTTCTTTCCTTGTGGCAGCTGGACCACCTGCCACGTATTATTGCTGTGAAGAGACTGCATTTCCTCTGCCATAGCATGGATCCACCTATCTCTATCCTGACTTTCCATAGCCTCCTCATAGGTGAAAGGGTCTCCATTCGCTGTCACCAGGGCATATGACAACGAATCCTCAAAGCCGTATCGAACTGGTGGTCGCACGTTCCTCCTGGGCCTTTGCTGTGCGATTCCAGTATCAGTCCCCTGTCCAGCTGAACTCCCTGGCTTCTACCCCCTCTGTCAGTCCTCTCCACCTGAATCTCAAATCCTCCTGGTCCACTAGCAAATGGCACAACTGTATAGGAGGTTGTCTGACTAGTGTTACCGTGTTCTACCTCCTGTAGTCCCTGCTGTGCATCCATGCCACTTCTATTCTGGAGGATTGAGCTCTCATCAAAGGTTACATCTCTGCTGATGACAACCTTCTTCTCTAAGGGGTCCCATAGCCGATACCCCTTGACTCCTCGCGGGTAGCCTAGGAACACCATCTTCTTAGACCTGGCATCCAACTTACTCCGCTCCCCAGCTCCAACATGCACATATGCTGTGCATCCAAACACCCTTAGATGGTTTAGGCTTGTCTTCCTTCCAGACCATATCTCCTCTGGAATGTCTCCATCTAACCTGGTGTGCGGTGACCGATTGACCAAGTAGCTAGCTGCATCTACTGCGTCAACCCAGAACATCTTTGGAAGCCCTGCCTGCAGCCTTAAGCATCTTGCCTTTTCCAATAGTGTTCTGTTCATCCTCTCAGCCACCCCATTATGTTGAGGAGTTCCCATCACCGAGAAGTGCCTTCTGATGCCCCACTCCTCACAAAAAATCTGGAACTCCCTGCTGGTGTATTCCCCGCCATTATCAGACCTCAGACACTTCACACTTTTACCCTGCTCCTTCTCCACCTCAGCCTTCCAGATTTTGAACTTGGTGAAGACCTCTGATTTCTCCTTCATAAAGTAGATCCACAGCTTCCTTGAGAAATCATCTATCAGGGTCATAAAGTATCTGGCCCCATTCCTTGCAGAAACTAGGGCTGGTCCCCAGACATCTGTGTGTACTAACTCCAGGGGTTCAGCACTCCTAGCTGTGCTGACTGAGAACTGTACTCTCCTCTGCTTTCCCATCTGATAAGGCTCACAGATCTCCATATCTCCGCTACTCAAGTCTGGAAGCAGACCTCTCTTGCTCAGTTCTTTCATCCCCTTGTCTCCCATGTGGCCCAGGCGGTAATGCCACATCCTGTACACATCCCGGGGATCTTGCTCCACAGCTGCCACCTTAGATTTCACAGTCATCACAGAGCCCTCCATCTTGTATAGATTATTTTCCAGCCTCCTCCCTCTCATCACCACCATGGCTCCATTGGAGATGTTCAGAACTCCATTCCTGGCACGACTGCTGAAGCTGTATCCAGTCCGCTCCAAGTACCCCAGTGATACCAGATTCTTCTTGAGTTCTGGGACATGCTTCACACTGGTAAGAGTGCGCACTATACCATCAAACATCCTCACCCTCACTGTGCCAATACCTGCCACCTTGCAAGGGTGATTATCTCCAAGAGTCACATTCCCCTCCTCAACCTCTGTGTAAGTACTGAACCATGACCGGTTGGGAGTGTAATGATGAGAACAGGCTGAATCCAAGGTCCACATCTCTGTGCTGTGCCTGTGATCATCTGATACAACCAAGAGATCATCCTCCACCTCCTGATCTGCAACTGTACTCACAGACTCAGATCCCCCTTTTTCTCCCTTCTGATTTTTCCACTTAGGACAATTCTTCTTAAAATGTCCTACCTCTCCACACTTATAGCACTTCAGCTCTCTCTTGCCTTTCCTGGACTTTGATCATCCTCCAGACTTACTTCTGTCCCTGCCCCTACCTCTGCCTGTCCTTTCCCCAACTGATAGACCCTCCTGGGGAACAGCTTCCTTGGTCATCTTCTCCCTCTGCTCATTCGTCCGAAGCACCGAGACAATATCTTCATAAATTAATGTCTCCTTCCCATAGATCAGTGTTGTGACCAATGAGTCATAAGACGTGGGCATTGAACATAAAAGCAGAAGTGCTTTATCTTCTTCCTCCATCTTGACCCCAACATTCAGAAGTTCATTGCTCATCTGGTCGAATATCTGGATGTGACCCAGCACATCTCCACCTTCTGACATCCGAAGGCTGTAGAGACGCTTCTTCAACATCAACTTGTTGCACATATTCTTCCCCATATAGAGGGTGTGCAACTTCGTCCAGAGTCCCTTCGGGGTCTTCTCCTCCAGCACTGAATAGAGGACTGAATCCGCCAGACAACCCCTGATCATTGAACATGTCTTCTTCTCCAATGAAATCCACTGCTTGTCTGTCATCCCATCTGGCCTTTCCTCCAAAACCAGATCTAAACCCTGCTGCACAAGGAGGTCCTCTACCCGGACTTTCCACATGGAGAAACTTCCTTCCCATCAAACTTCTCAACCTCTATTTTTATGCTACTCCCCATGGCCAATTTCAAAAAATAGCACAAAAATAAATTTTATAAAATAGAGAAGTACCTTGACGAGATTCTGTTGAAATTATTTCAACTCCTTGAAGGCCTCCAGATTACTCCTTGAACCAGGCTCTGATACCACTTGTTAGGGTTTTTAGACCTGGATGAATAGCAATGGGATTCCCTGTTGAACAAGAACTAGAACTAAGGATTCCTAATCCTGCTAGGTTTAGACCTTGATGAATAGCAATGGGATTCCCCGTTCAACAAGAACTAGAACTAAGGATTCCCAATCCTGTTAGGTTTAGACCTTGATGAATAGCAATGGGATTCCCCGTTCAACAAGAACTAGAACTAAGGATTCCTAATTCTGTTAGGTTTACTTCTTGATAAAAGGAGGAAGATGGGGAGGAGAAAGAAAGGGCTGCCGCCCTATGATGAGAGAAGGGAATTTTTGGGAGAAAAGAATCTGTTCTCTCTTCCATCCAAACCCTAGAGACTAGAGTTTAAATACATCCACGAAGTGGGCCAGGCCCAGACTCAACAAAAAAACTCCCATGGACTAATTCAATGAGATTAAACTAATCCCCAAGCCCGTGTACACCCGTGACTTGATTTAATCTCAACCCTTGGACTCAAACCCAGCCCAATACAAGTTAGCCCACCTGGGCCTTGATAGCACCACACCAGGCCCAACAATAATAACCAAGAGCAAGGAACTTAACTTGTTTTGGAATAAGCTAGTTCATCCATTGTTATATAAAACATTCATTTTTCTTGTAATGAGAGTCTACTCATCCTCAAGGCACAATATTGTTGCACCAATTAATGATGCATTCCGTAACTCACAGAAGGCCCAAAGAAAATCATATCGAGTAGGAAACGGGTTTAAGCTTTTTAGAAGGCTCTTCACTGGGCAAGCACCGGCCAATTCATGGACAACATAAAAAATAACTGCTGCTGAACTAACTTATTCTTCAATCTCAGTTATGGCATGTCGTTTAGTTATTCCACCGAGCCTCTGCAATAAGGTGGCAATTCCACTTCATAAAGATTGTCCAAATTTCAGAGGGTAGACTAAAGGGAAGATAATTTTAAACCTGGCCCACCAAATTGAAGCTTTAGCTTAACTCAACGTGATCCAACCGTAAACCAATACACCTGTGCCGCGCATTCTCAATCCTATCGATGACTGGGCAAGTCTGTGCTGCATGCTAACGAATGATACCATGACCAAATCGAACCATTCCAAGAATAGGACTTGGCCAAAATTGAGGATAGGGCTCAAAACCCACATGCTAGCCTGTGTCGGGCTTCTCTCATCACAGCTACCTACCTTGTTCATTCGGTCAACATATTTGTCACGCCACCAAACCGACGCCCAGCCCAATGTGTAACATAACACGACAATATACCCTTAGAGCGAATCCTAAAAGTATAGTAGACCTACTAAAATTCATAATTAGATAATATCATCATCAAAATTATATTCACATAACATCACAACAATAGTAACACCAAAATACCTACAATCATCTAGATAGCAGATTAAGTATCCTCAAAATAAATAGTAACATAAAGAGGCCTATATATATAATCATCCTCAAATACAAAAAAGAAATGCCATAACTAATCCATTACCAAATAAACCTTAAGATATATATATATTCACTATAACAAAATTCGAGTGTAACAACTCTTTTTTCCCGACGCTAGGGATAAGTGTCGAGAATTTTCGCAGGCTACCGACGCTTTTTAGAAGTGTCGGCAAAAAAAACATATTTTTATGATAATTTTTTAGATGCCGACGCTTTCTAAAGCGTCGGCATTATATTTTTTGATTTTTTTTATCGAACATCGACGCTTTCCAGAGCGTCGGCGGTTAAGCGGTGCATTCATCTTTTTCTTCGCAAACCCTAGCCGCTCTCGGCCTTCTGTATGCCATCTTTTTGGGCGGGAGGAACCTGTCCACAAGGTCCTCGATAGCGGCAAGCGTAGGAACCGCCTCTCTTCCCCATCACTTCTTCACCCCGTTTCACCCATTTGTTCCCTTTGATTTCTTCATCTAGATTAGGTTTTTCTTTTTCTTTTTTTTTCTTTTTTTTGTTTTTCCTAAAATGTTAATCAAATCCCATATGGTTAGGTAAAACGGGTTGCTTCGAACTGGGATCTATGGCGTGAATTATTTCTTCTTCTATTTTTAAGTCTATCTCCATCGCCTAAAAGGGAGATCGAGATTAACAGAGCCTTTGTCGTCAATGGCGTGCTCTCTCTGAGGTACGAGATTAACAAAGCCTTTGTCATTCTAAGGGAGATCGCATCGGGACGGGACCTCAAGAAGTTCATTTCTGTATGTTATTTGTCTTGTGCCTTCCTTTGATCTTATATGTCACTTTAAGAGCTTTCGGCTTATGTTGTTTTGTACTTACGATGCCCATGGTTTCTTAGGTGATTGTTGGACTCTGGTTCTTTCTATCCTTGGGAGCTGCTTCAATTTCTTGACCTTGTTCTATATCAGTAATGTTATCTTTTTTTCTCTCAGTCTTTCTAAGTTAAATTCTCTAATGCATTAAAGTTCTAAACGTTTTGTTGGATCTTTTGTGAATGAAATAAAGTCAGTTACTAAACTGCATAGGAAGCGGTGGATTGTTTTGTAATGACCTTGTGGCGCTTGTATGTCGTTGAGCCCTACAACAGCGTCCTCTCCATCCACTCCCTTATTGAGCACTCCGATGTTGCCATGCTCCTCGATAATTAACAAGGCCATCTACGACATCTGCCGCTGCTCCCTCGACATCGAGCATCCCCCACCTACACCAATCTGAACCGCCTTGTCTCCCAGGTTAACATAACCCCCATATCGCCCTCCTTCTATATCTGATCTTGTCTTCTTGGTGTTTGTGTTGAAGCCTTTCGGAAGATGCTTAAAACAGGGGATTTCATCCCAAGTTAACATAACCCCCAAGGATTGGAACGCTGCCTTCTTCTCAATTCTCATTATCAATTCCCACCTACGGTGCCGACGCTTTAAAAAGCATCGGCATCGTAATTTTGCCGACACTTTTTTAAGCATCGGCATCGTAATTCTGCCGACGCTTTTTAAAGTGTTGGCATCATAATTTGCCGATGCTTTTTAAAACCGTCGAAAAATTTCGTCTCCACTCTCGGTTTCCTAATGCTACTATAAGCATCGATAAGCTATTTTCTGACGCTAGAAAAGCATCGGAAAATTACTTTAAAAGCGTCGCTATCCCTAAAAATTGCTGTAGTGATAGTTAGGTCTCACTCCCAGAGTGCCTAGTCCCAAGTCAAGATCCACCATGAAATCATCTTTCTCTGAAAAAGGATAAAAAGAAAGTAATGAGCTAGATGGCCAGTAAGAACTTTACACATATCGATATGAACATGCTATAAAAAATGAATGATAATATAATAATACTACATATGCTAAGAATAATGTTGTTGTAAATACCATGCATGAAATAAGTGTTGATGCAATATAAATCCTTTAATTCATTATCTTTTGTCTTTCCACGGCATTAGATTACATCACTGGATGCAATAACATCAACATCATGGATACAATTATATCAATACATCGACACAAAGAATATATAGGCTAATAAACCTCATGCCAGTAGTCCATGTTTACTAACCTAAATTAGCGATATTTGCATGTATAGATTAGTTTCCATACTAATGCCACATATCATAAACCTAGTTAATATAGACAGGTTCCATGGCCCTTGACCCTACCTTGATACAACATGTTTATGCTAGACTAGATTTTGCCAAGTCTACCAAAACTAGTACAACATATCAATAGTATAAATAGGAAGTGTTATAAACCAAGTCAAGTTATAATCTCAAACTATAACCAGTTTCACATTGGGATTCCACAGCTACCCATCATGCACATGATAGCATCTTTGTAGTATCACAGTGACTAACTTACATGCCTGGCATCATACCATCCCATTATGTACATATCAACACCATAAACTCATCGTAACAAGATAGCTGATAAATAATAGCATACATTAACCCCAAATCATGATATCATAGCACCATAAGTGTACAATCAAACAAGTTGGAAAAAAGAAATCATTTATGCTGCACATGAAACTGCAATGAAGTCTTTAATCATTTAGGCTGTGTTTGAAATTGGGGATAAGTCTGAAAAAGGTTAACTAGAGGGGAAAACTCATGTTTAATCATGGGTTATCTACTGAACTTATTCCCTAAGGAACCCAGAAATAGCTGGAGCTATCCCTTAAGGGCAAATTTATTATTTAAAAAAGATGGTTATTCCCTCAGCTATCCCATGGATAAACTCTATCCTATGCACTTATTCAGGGATAGCATTTTGGGAATCAAACACTACCTTATGCTGGTTTGTAATTGAGGGCATTTGGAAAGAAATTCATTTATAGTCCACCTAATTTTATTAAGTGAAAATAAAGATATTGGAATTTATTCCAATGAGACGAGAGGAAGCATTATCCTTGTGTCGTGATAACATGAGTGATCATGTGATCAAAACCAGAGTGGATAAGGTTTCTAGGTGGAGCATAGCTTGAAAAGAAACCTTCTATATAACAATTAGGGTTTCATGGGTTCCATGCCACCTTTTATGTGCTCAATAATTGGTTTCAATTAAAGTGCTTTAATAATTCTTTAGGTGCTAATAATTAGGTAGCCAAACTTGCTGGTTATTTTTTTTTAGTAATTATAAAAGAGATTGAAGATTATTTGTTAAAGCTTATGGGTTCAAATTAAGCACCTTATAGGAAAGCTAATTCTAATCAAAAATTATTTGCAAAGCCTAGTTTATCAAAAATGTAAATAAAACAATTTATTATTGTTAGTTACTAGCCACTACTCTATGAGATAAGAAATTGATTAAATAACTTATGCAAAAATAATTAGCATGGACTAACTACATCTTGAATCAAGGATAATTTCTTAGCTAGAAATTACTATTTTTTGGGTAATAACTCCAAGCCTAAATTTTTGCATACATTAAATGGACTTCAAACAGATGAGTTCTAATGTGTGATCTATAGTTATAATAGAAAATTTTACTCTGCAGCGAATCTAATTGTACCTTATGCAATAATAGATGGTTTTTTAATAGACGGGCTTGTCCCAAATCAAGTTAATGACAATTAATTCCATGCAATGCTATGTAAGGCATTTTGTTATCTATTGTTATCTTATCGATGACATCATCAGTTTTTCTTATGTTAGCTGTGGATATTTCTGGGCATCTTCCCCTAAACTTTATAGTGTAATCTGCTAAGTAATCAATTTCAAAATTAAAAGCTCTTTAATTCTGGTAGACTTTTATCGTACTAATCCTTCTTTCTTGCATCATTTGATTATAATTATTTAAGTCCTATTCAACCCTACCTCCAATTGATTAATTAAATTTTTATTCAAATCACAGCCAATTACACCAACTGACCCATTTTCTCTAATTTTGAATCCTGATTCACTTATGATCCAATTCCATCAATTGATCAATCTTAGGTTCAATTGAACAGCATTCCATTTGATTCTATCAATTAACCTGAACAGCATTCCATTTGATTCTATCAATTAACCTGAATGGGCTAACTAGAATCCAATCCACTAAGGCACTTTATTTCTCTTCTAACCCTGTACCTGTTCCATCTATATCCAAATTATTCATTCTCTTGTAAAGCCAAGCAAAGGAACAACCTTACTTGAAGCTAACAAATCCATTTCAAAAGTTGGAGATCGAGCTTTATGACATGACTAGTTGCTTTATCACAGCCCAAGTCTCCTCCATCTACAAAAATCCTAATCCTTCGAAGAAGATAGTCACTCATTGAGGCCTTTAATGACTGTTTTGATGGCAATGAAAGCTCTCTTTTCTATCTACCCATCTTCTTTTTGAAGAAAAGTGAATATCTCCCGAGAGCAAAATAAGAGCAGAGATAGCATAACTTGCATTAAAAGAAATAATATATTTTTGTACCCACAACTAGCCATTTCAATGGTATTTAAAGGAACAAACACCATTACAACAAAGAAGGCAAGAAGGGTGGTTGGGGAGGCTATGAAAGGTAAGTTACCTAGTAGTTCAAAATTATGTCTGTAGTTCCTTGATCCAAGTGATTCTTAAAGTACATTCATTCTGATTGGATTGAAATTTTCCTAGGCTGAATCTATAAATAATGAAGAATTATGATGTGTCAATCTGCATGACTGAAGTCTTAAGGGCATGCTGTCATTGCTCTACCATAACAATGGAAAGCTAGAAAAATGGGTTCTCTACAAGAAAAGGATAAACTATATCTACAAGACCCAACAAATTGAATTATTATAGAAAACTTTAAAAAATATGATGTGCTCTACTAGCATGGTTGTTGGCCCAGATGACAACCCAAGAGGGAGGGGTGAATTGGGTTCTTAAAAATTTTTTTACACTTTAAAACTAATTGCTTTGATATGAAGATGCTTGAGTGCAATGTATAGATAATGCTAAGCACAAATAAATGAGATAGAGAGACAAAGCACGGCAAACACAAAGATTTTATAGTGGTTCGGTGTATCCAACACCTACGTCCACTCCCAAGCAGCACTTGGGTCCACACTATAATCCACTTAATTACAGCCAAGTTGTTTTACAAGCTCACAACTCTAACTTGTTGTTTTCCCGAGGTTATAACAAACCTAGCTGGTTTTCACAGGCTCACCAGCACAAAACCTAACCACAAGCTATCCTTAGTCTGTCCCAAGATATACTACCTTCACTAATTCAATCCCTTGATTGAATTAGACAAACTATAAATTAATTAAGAATTTATAACAATAACAGCTCCTTAATTGAGCAAATAAGCAATATAAGTAAATAAAAATAGAAAAGCCTGATTTCTGAAGCAATGTAGTGCTTGAGCTTTTCTTCTCTTCTTCTTCTCTTTTGAATTGAATGGAAGTAGAGCACTTGAAGAGATTTTGGTGAAGAAACGGCTGAAGATTTTAGGGCTTTTCTCTTTCTTTTTCAAAACTGAGGAAATCCTTTGAAATATCTCTTTTGGCACCTTTGGATTCCTCTTCTAACTCTCAATAGTGAATAGGCTTTGGCCCAAAAGATTTCTTGAAGTTGGATTTTTTTTATTTCTCTTTCTTTCTTTTCGTTTCACTTTTTTTCATTTTTTTTATTTCAAATGGCTTAATCCCTTTTTATAGACATTTCAATCCACGAGTAGGTGAGAAATAGCCGTTGGAGTTGTCTTTGGATAATCCTTACCAAAAGAAAATAGATCCGTTAGAGGTTAGGTAAGAAAAATATATCCATTGAAAACTTGAAATTTTGTTTCTGACGTGGAGGGGTCGACTCCAGGTCTTCAGGTGTCGGCTCCAGATCGGATGTTCAAAAATAGTAAAAAATGATTCGCCAAGGTATCGGCTCCGAGATTTTGAAGTGTCGGCTCGGTGAGATCTGGGGTCGACTCTAACTTTCTGAAGGTGTCGACTCCGCCAGTGTCTGAAAAAACCACTCTCTGTAACTGGTCTGGGGTCGGCTCCACACTCTGCTGGTGTTGACTCTAATTTTTCATGTGTCGGCTCCAGGAATTTAGGTGTTGGCTCCGAACCGTGCCGAAAATCAATACTGTTCTGATACTCTTAGGTGTCGACTATGAGGACTTAGGGTGTCGGCTCCAAGTTCTGAACTTTCATAAATTCCATTTAAATTTAACTTGAAACTGATTTTCTAAGTAACATATTGATGAATAACCAATCTTAATTCCTGAAACATTTATCAAATTTATCAAAAACATAAGGAATATACTCATGGCTTTTGTTAATCATCAAAATCAATAATTGGGTCATCAATCTTCCCCTTTTTGATGATGACAAAAACATTGAGTATATGCTTGATTAATCAATGAAAATTTTAACACATAGAAACGTTTTCATATTTAAGCTCCCCCTGAATGAGGTAGCTCACCCTATGATACTCAAATTAACATCTTTTCTTCTTATCATTAAATCTCATGCAATTAAGTTCATTCAATACTTGATACCAATTAACTAATGAGATTCATTCAATGTATATATGTAATTATCTTTTCTCCCCCTTTTACATTCAATTATAACTTTATGCATATACAAATATCATTTACTTCTCCCCCTTTTTTGTAATCAACAAAAAGGTTAGGAAGATGTAAATATGATTAAGATCAATGTATTAAAGAATAAGTGAATCAAAGTTCAATTCAAGTCACTCAATAACAAAGTTCAACTTTAGTAAATATGATTTTCATTAAAGTATCAAAACATTACATCATGAGTGCTTTCATACATCATTGAACAAAAAGTTACTTTAATTACATCAAAACATCAAAACATATTAAACTTAAACATCAACTTTTTATAACATCAAAGATTTAAACTAAACTTTAATACATCAAAAGCAAACTTTCATTACAACATAATCAAAATAAAGAATTTAATGATTTCTAAGAACTCTTTGCAAATCTTCCATAATTTTGCCCATTCCTTCACTTTGAATTCTGATAAATTCGTTCAATCTTCTATTAAAGAATGCAGATGCAGTTACAATTTTCTCTTGAAGCTCTGCATTGCATCTAGAATAAGTCTCGAAATCTCCTCCAAACTCTTTAAGTTCCTCAAATATGTTTTGAGATCATTCCTTAAAGATTCTGAAGAAGAACCAAGGGTGGCCTCAATCTTGCTTACTCTTTCATCTAAGGAATAGAATAACTCTCTTAAGCTCATAAGACTGTTGTCTATCTCAGTCTTCATCTCTTCTTTATGATTAACAAACAGTCCTTTAAGTTGCTCTAATTGGATAGCAGAAAAGCTAGCAGAACTATAAGAAGAAGGTGCAGAATCAGGTACAACTGTAGGTGCAGGTGCTGGAGTCACCGGGGGTGCATCCAGGGGTACTGAACAACTCGGTGGAGGCGAGTGATGCCTAACTGAGGGTCCTACCTCGAAAGGCCCATGGACCACAGAGTCAACTCCAGTGGCTCTCAACTCATCCTGACCTTTTTTTAACCAAATGCCATTCACCTTCTTAAAACCCATCAGGTGCAAAGTAGCAGAATTGTAGTAGTCAGTGTGCCGAAGTTTCTTTAAGGGTTCATTTTCCAGAATGCTAACTCCTTAGCTTTGAAAAATTTTTGTCAAAACCATGCCATAACGAAGTGTAGCTCTCTTCCTGTTGCCTGCCTCTGCCATATATCCGATTATCATCCCTGGTACGTAGGTAAAGAGGCAGTCCCGTAATCACACTATCCATAACTACAACGTCTCGCTCCGAGATATAATCAAACCTGCCGGTCTTGGGAAATAAGATCCGACTACAAATGTTATGAAGCAATCTAAGCTTTAGGGGTAGTTGATTAGCACATACTTCCTCAAAATCAGTCGTCTATCTGCCAAGTAGTCTAGAAAGTGCTACACCCCTCTCACTATGTGCGCTTGTTATCAAACCAATAGCAGGAATTCCCAATAAATTCCCCAAGATTTCTGCTGTCAAATGGATTCTTGTGCCTCTGACTGAGCTAACAAGCCCACCATCTCCTCTTGATAAATTGTTATAAAATTCTTTTACTAGACTTGGATAAGTTGGAATATCCATTGAGCAAAATCGTTCCCAACCCATTTCCTTTAACTGTCTCCCTAATGAAAAACCCTCTGAGTCAAAAAAGTTGAAATCTACTTTCCTACCAGTTGTAATGATCTTTCCTGCTAATAAATCAACTTGAGAGGAGGAAGTAGAGGGATTCACACTTTGGGTTGAAGAAGAGGAGGTTGAGGATGAACTGGGCGACGGTTGGCGAGCCGAACGCCTCGCAGTCCTTCTTCCGATTGTAATGGGCACTCCAAACGATGATCCACGGTGTTTTGGTGCCATTGGAAGCAAGGGGATGGTAGATTTGAATGATTTGAAGGTTTGAGTGATGTGGGGAAGAGTTTGGAGATGATATGAAGAAATTAGAAAATGAGATGTGTCGACTCTGCCCTAATATAATCAAATTGGATCCACTAGGTGTCGACTCCCGGAAAGCGAGGGATCGACTCCAACTCGTTAAAACAGTCAGCGCTCGAAATGGAGTCAGCTCCGCAAAGCCAGGTATCGACTCCCAGAAACACAGACAGAGCAATATGAACAGGTGTCGACTCCAAGAAAGTTTCAGTGAAAAATTAAAAGTTTCAAATGATCCGAAACTTGTCAAAAAGGTTATCAAAATTTGAGTAAATCAAGGAATTCATGTTTCTAGATAAGTTTTCCTTAGAATCATGAGAAAATTTTTTAAGAAAATTGATTAAAATCTAGATAATTGATCCTTGGAGGTTTAGATTATTCTAAAGGATCACAAATTCCTAAGGGTTTTTGTAAATATGTCAGCTAATTGTTCATCAGTACAAACATAATCAAGACAAATGTCACCATTAGCTACATGTTCTCTAATAAAATGATATCTAATTTCAATAAGTTTAGTTCTTGAATGTTGTATAGGATTTTAGTTAAATTGATTGTACTTATGTTATCACATCTAATAGGAGTTTTATCAAGTATTATGCCATAATCTTCAAGTTGTCGCTTAATCCAAAGGATTTGAGCACAGTAACTTCCAGCTGCAACATATTTTGCTTCAGCAGTAGATAATGCAACCGAATTTTTCTTTTTGCTAAACCATGAGATTAAGTTACTTCCTAAAAATTGACATGCACCACTTGTACTTTTTCTATCTAGCTTACATCCAGCATAATCAGAATCAGAATAAGCAATCAAATTTAATTTGAGTCTCTAGGATACCATAATCCTACATTTTTAGTTCCATTTAGATATCTTAGTATTCTTTTTACAACAATTAAATGAGATTCTTTAGGTTTAGATTGAAATCTAGCACATAGACAAACAGCAAACATGATATCAGGTCTACTTGCAGTTAAGTAAAGTAGAGATCCAATCATACCTCTATAATGCTTTTGATCAACTTTCTTACCATCTTCATCTTTGTCTAATTTGCTTGAGGGACTCATAGGTGTTCCAAGGGGTTTGATTGATTCCATTCCAAACTTCTTGAGATTTTTCTTTGTGTACTTTGTTTGGTTTATGAAAATCCCCTCTTTGCTTTGTTTGATTTGAAGTCCTAGGAAGAAATTGAGTTCTTCCATCATGCTCATCTCGAATTTACCCTGCATTAACTTAGCAAATTCTTGACACAAAAGATTGTTAGTAGCACCGAATACAATATCATCTACATAGATTTGTACTACCAATAAATCTTTATCTTTTCTTTTCAAAAATAGGTTTTATCAACATTTTCTCTAGAAAAATTATTTTCAATTAGAAATTTACTTAACCTATCATACCAAGCTCTAGGTGCTTGTTTTAAACCATATAGTGCTTTGTGTAATTTAAAAACATGATTTAGAAATTCATGATCTTCAAAACCAGGTGGTTATTCTACAAAAACTTCTTCATTTATAAAATCATTTAAAAATACACTTTTAACATCCATTTGAAATAAATTGATATTCATATGACATGCAAATGCAAGTAATAATCTAATTGCTTATAATCTAGCTACAGGTGCAAAAGTTTTATCAAAATCAATTCCTTCTTCTTGATTATATCCTTTTGCAACTAATCTAGTTTTATTTCTAATTACTATACCATTTTTATCTAATTTATTTCTAAATACCCATTTAGATCCTATAACTGAATGACCTTTAGGTCTATTAACTAAGGACCATACATTATTCCTAGTAAATTGATTTAATTCTTCTTGCATAGCCAGCATCCAATTACTATCTTTTTTAGCTTCTTCAATAGTTTTAGGTTCAATTTAAGATACAAATGCAAGATGATTATTGATATTTCTCATAGATGATCTAGTTCTTACTCCTTGAGATGGATCACCTATAATCAATTCCTTTGGATGACCATAGGCATATCTTCAATCTCTAGGAAGATCTACCTCATTATGATTAGTATCAATAACATCAACCCTAGGAGAATCATCATCTTTAGCTTCTTGTTCATGATCTAAAGATACATCTATATTTAATTTTTTAATATCTCTTTCTAGCAAAATTGTATCTTCCTCGTCATCAATCTTTTCTGAACTTGATGCTAAAGACTCATCAAAAACTGCATGAATAGATTCTTCTACAATTAAGGATTTTTTGTTAAATACTCTATATGCTTTACTAGATGTTGAATATCCTAAGAATATGCCTTCATCAGATTTTGCATCAAATTTTTCAAGATTATCTTTACCATTATTTAAATGAAACATTTACAACCAAATGCATGAAAATAACCTATGTTTGGTTTTCTATCATGTCATAATTCATAAGGTATTTTCTTAAGGATTGGTCTAATTAAATCTCTATTAAGGATGTAACATGCTGTTTTATAGCTTCCGTCCAGAAGTACTTTGGGAGTTGGCTTTCACAAACATGGTACGGGCCATGTCTTCTAATGTTCTATTCTTTTTTCTACAACTCCATTTTATTGTGGTGTTCTAGGTATAGAAAAATTATGATGAATGCCATGTTCAATGCAAAAATTTTTAAATAAATAATTTTCAAATTCTGTGCCATGATCACTTCTAAGAGACACTATGGTATTATTTTTCTCATTGGTGACTTTCTTGAAGAATTTCAGAAATATCGAGAAAGTCTCATCCTTATGAGCCAAAAATAATACCCAAGTGAATCTAGAATAATCATCTACTATCACAAGATCATATTTCTTTCCTCCTAGACTAGTGGTTCTAGTAGGTCCAAAAAGGTCCATGTAGAGTAGTTTAAGTTGCCTAGAAGTGAAAATATTTTTAGATTTGAAAGAGTTTCTAGTTTATTTTTTAAATTGACATGCATCACAAATTCTGTTATTTTCAAAATCTAACTTTGGAAGTCCTTTAACTAAATCCATTCTAATTAATTTTGAAATTAAGTGTGTGCTTGCATGACCTAATCTATGATGCCATAGCCATCCAATCTCACTTACATTAGTGTATTAGCAACTAAGCAATGATTACTAGTAGAAAAATTATCTAAATTAATTAAGTATACATTGCCATTTATATTACCAATAAATATAATGCTATTGTCTATGGGATTAGAAATAGTGCAAATAGAAGCTTCAAAGGAAACTTTGAAACCTTTATCACATAATTGGCTAATGCTAATTAGATTATGCTTTAAACCTACAACATATAAAACATTTTCTATAAAGGTGGATGGAGTTATTTTAATTTTACCAAATCCCATAATTTGGCCTTTGCCATTGTCTCCAAAAGTAACAACTCCTCCTCTTTTGTCTTCAAGGGTGATGAATTGAACTTTGTCACCCGTCATATGCCTTGAGCAGCCACTATCAAGATACCACTTTTGTTTTGATTCTTTGGCCGCAAGACACTCCTGCAAGATGATCAAACCTTATGTTTAGGTACCCAAGCTTTCTTGGGTCCTTCATGGTTAGTAGCAATAAAGATTGTTCCTTTCAGAACCCATATTTTCTTTCCTTTGGTTTTCAAATTATTTCTAGTTTTTTAATATTGCATTCATATGATTTATGTCCTTTTAAACCACATTTGAAACAAGTAATATTAGAATATTTACCATCACGTACAAAAATGTTTTTCAAAGATTTTTGCTTCCTAAGAGGATTATATCCTAGTCCTGCTTTGTTAAAAATAGCCTTTTGACTATCTAAAATCATGTTTAATTTTGAAGAACTTAAGGTAAATCTATCAACTACATCCTTATATTTATCAACCTCTTTCTTTAAGTTGAGGTTCTCATTTGAAGTCAATTCTTTTTCTTTTACAATATCTTCTTTTTCAGATTTCAAGTCTTTAATTTCTAGAGCTAATTCATTTTTCTCTTTAAGTAGATTTGCATTTTCAGTTTTAAAGATTTGCTTTTCTTTTTCAAAACTTTAAAATCACCAACTAATTTATTAAATGCATCAAATAATTCTTCAAATGTAAAGTCATGAGTTTCAGTACTTACTTCATCATCTTCTTTTGCCATGAAGCAAATGTTTACAACTTCCTTTTGTTCTTCCTCGGAAGAGGATTCATCACTGTCACTCCAAGTTGCAATATATGCCTTCTTCTTTTTCTTGTAGCCCTTCTTTAATTGAGGACAATCATATCTGAAATGTCCTGGCTTCTTGCACTCATAACAAACCAAGGGCTCTTTTTCCTTGTCCTTGTCCTTCTCTTTTTCTTTTTCACCTTTCATTTTTGTTCCATACATTTTCTTATGGAAAGGTCTCCTTCTTTGCATGAATCTTTTAAATTTCTTAGCAAGGAGAGCTGTTTCCTCATCATTCCTCTTCTTCCTCACTGCTGTTTGTTTCCTTTTCTGTAGCCTTAAGAGCAATGGTTCTCTTCTTTTTGATCTCTTCCTCTTGATGTTGTTTCATGGTCAGTTCATGGGTCATCAATGATCCAAGTAGCTCCTCCAAAGGTAAGGCATTGAGATCCTTTGCTTCTTGGATTGCTGTCACATTTGCTTTCCATGACCTTGGAAGAGACCTAAGAATTTTACAAACCAACTCAGAGTTAGTATAGGTCTTGCCAAGACTTTTTAGACCATTAACTATATCAGTGAATCTAGTGTACATGCATGTGATTGATTCAGTTTGTTCCATGCTAAACAATTCATATTTGTGCACTAAGAAATTGATTTTAGACTCTTTAACTTGATTAGTACTCTCATGGGTAACTTCTAGTCTATCCCAAATTTCTTTTACGAAAATATATGTAGAAATTTTATTAAATTCATTAGCATCTAAAGCACAATATAAAACATTCATGGCTTTTGCATTAAGCTGAGCCATTTTTCTATCATTCTCATTCCAATCCCTTTTGAGTTTAGGAACTATTGAACCATCTACTATGTGTGTGGGTGTGCTAGGTCCATTAGTGATTACACTCCATAATTCATAATCTAAAGCTTGAATAAAAATTCTTATTCTAGCTTTCCAATAAGAACAATTTGAACCATTAAATAAAGGAGGTCTATTTGTGGATTGTCCTTCAGCAAATGAAGATCCAGCTTGAGCTGCCATTTGGATCTTTGACTCTTGATCGTTAGATCAAACTGAAAATGAGCACAAGCTCTGATACCAATTGTTGGCTCCGATGGCAACCCAAGAGGAGGCGGGGTGAATTGGGTTCTTAAAAAAAATTTAACACTTTAAAACTAATTGCTTTGATATGAAGATGCTTGAGTGCAATGTATAGATAAATGCTAAGCACAAATAAATGAGATAGAGAGATAAAGCATGGCAAACATAAAGATTTTATAGTGGTTCGGTGTATCCAACACCTATGTCCACTCCCAAGCAGCACTTGGGTCCACACTATAATCCACTTGATTACAGCTGAGTTGTTTTACAAGCTCACAACTCTAACTTGTTGTTTTTCTAGGGTCACAACGAACCCAGCTGGTTTTCACAGGCTCACCAGCATAAAACCTAACCACAAGCTATCCTTAGCCTGTCTCGAGGTATACTACCTCCACTAATTCAATCCCCTGATTGAATTAGACGAACTATAAATCAATTAAGAATTTATAACAATAACAACTCCTTAATTGAGCAAATGAGCAATATAAGTAAATGAAAATAGAAAAGCCTGATTTCTGAAGCAATGTAGGGCTTGAGCTTTTCTTCTCTTCTTCTTCTCTTTGAATTGAATGGAAGTAGAGCACTTGAAGAGATTTTGGTGAAGAAATGACTGAAGATTTTAGGGCTTTTCTTCTTCTTTTTCAAAACTGAGTAAATCCTTTGAAATATCTCTTTTGGCGCCTTTGGATTCCTTTTCTAACTCTCAATAGTGAATAGGCTTTGGCTCAAAAGATTTCTTGAAGTGGGATTTTTTGATTTCTCTTTCTTTCTTTTCGTTTCACTGTTTTTCCATTTTTTTTATTTCAAATGGCTCAATCCCTTTTTATAGACATTCCAATCCACGAGTAGGTGAGAAATAGCCGTTGGAGTTGTCCTTGGATGATCCTTACCAAAAGAAAATAGATCCGTTAGAGGTTAGGTAAGAAAAATATATCTGTTGAAAACTTGAAATTCCATTTCTGACGTGGAGGGGTCGACTCCAGGTCTTCAGGTGTCGGCTCTAGATCGGATGTTCAAAAATAGTAAAAAACGATTCGTCAAGGTGTCGGCTCCGAGATTTTGAAGTGTCGGCTCGGTGAGATCTAGGGTCGACTCTAACTTTCTGAAGGTGTCGGCTCCACCAGTGTCTGAAAAAATCACTCTCTGTGACTGGTCTGGGGTCGGCTCCACACTATGTAGGTGTCGACTTTAATTTTTCATGTGTTGGCTCCAGGAATTTAGGTGTCGGCTCCGAACCGTGCCAAAAATCAACACTGTTCTGATACTCTCAGGTGTCGCCTCCGAGGACTTAGGGTGTCGGCTCTAAGTTCTGAACTTTTATTAATTCCATTTAAATTCAACTTGAAACTGATTTTCTGAGTAACATATTGATGAATAACCAATCTTAATTCCTAAAACACTTATCAAATTTATCAGAAACATAAGGAATATACTCATGGCTTTTGTTAATCATCAAAATCAATAATTGGGTCAACAATGGTAAGTGGTTGGAAATTTGTGTTTGTTTTATATCGTAACCCCTTTCTATAATTCAACCCAATTCTTTAAATGCAACAGTCTATCTGAAATCACCAATCTAGGTTGAGTACTACTACAATAAATTTGGATGAAGAAAATATTTTGCTGAGCCATTCCAATAATTTTCAATATAATATAATACTGCTTTACGTCTGTGTCCATGAGCTTATATTACTTGCATTGTATATTGATTGAGTAGTTATATTTCCAAGCTTAGTCATCTTCTTCGGAGTGAACTTAAATAAGGTATTAAGATCCCTTAAAGGAGTCATAGATAATAGTCTTCATTTTAGCAATGGCCCTACAATTATTTAGGGGTATATAATACTAACCGAGAATCATAGACTTAGACAACAGTAAATTTTTAAGTCGATATGTATTCAATTCGAGTGGTGCTTCTATCTCTTAAAAATTAGCTTAGTATTATTACTTGATCAACTATTGAAGTGAAATGAGCAAGCTTTGATGTATCATGTGGTAAGGAAAAGTGGCTTAAGGATCTGTTAATAGATCATCCCTTCTTGGTTTGACTAATTCAAGATGTCTTAGTTACTATGACAACTAAGTAATACTAATAAACATATTGAATAGAATGTACTCTATTAAAATCAACTCCTCAAGAGATTTATCTTTAAACAACACTTAAAATCATTAGATTTTAAGTCAGATATTTGTGTCTTTGATTATATGCTACTTATGCATATAATTGCCCAAGTTATGAATCAAAAACTCAAGGTGTGTTATCGAGTGATCTTTCTTGAACACTTATATCAATCCATCTTTGTCCAATTAACTCTCTAGTATTTTTCATGTAGCCACATTTTTATTGCCTTATATGACAAGGCTAAGGAAGTTATCTTGAACTCTAACTCAATGATACATTTCTAGTTTAAGGACACATCATAGTCTTTAAGGCTCACATGGTGACAGAGAAGGAATTTATCATATCACTCCCTAAATGATCGACTTTAGCACATGCAGCACATAATACATGTTACGGCAGAGCTCCCACTTAATGAGTCATGTCAATCTCAAATGCCATACAAACTTAAGTCGAGATATTACAAAAATGTTCGACCTGAGCACTCACACATATGCTCATGTTCGGTTTCATTAGGCTCTAAATGGATTTGTGGACATTTAAAATATATGGATTTAAATCTTATCTCAGTTTCAAATAAGGCAACATTACTTGCAATTTATGCAGCTTGCGATATTTTCTACTACTCATGCAGCTTTTCTTGCAACACATGCACTTTTCATGTTTCACACAATATGTGCATCTTATCCTAATGTCGCCACTCAAGTATCAATTGTGGTCAGTCTTTTCTCATCCTACTCATCACAAAAGTGTCAAGGCAATTACTCAAGTAAGTGAGCTGATCTGAGCCTTTGACATTCATACACTCACGTGTCTTATGCCATCATATTTATGAGATACATCATAAAAGGCAATGAAAAAAACATTATTTCAACAATATCCAAAGTATAACCCTTATTAGTCAACTTTTATGTAGATCCAAAGTCCTCACATGGATCTAGAATATATCTTTACCAATATACTTAGTCAATGGGTTAGCTACCATTCTTCTAATAGAGATGTGCTAAAGGATGACTTCACCCTTCTTAACCATGTCTCGAATATAGTGATATCTTATATTAATGTGCTTCATTCTACTACAATATTATGAATCTTTAGCATATTGTAATGTTGTCATATTGTCAAAATAGATCTAAATAGGTTCACAAGCATTGGCTGTAACCTCAAGATGACTTAAGAATTTCTTCAACTATACTACCTCCTAAACAACCATCAAGCAAGCGATATATTCGGCTTCCATCAGAAAGAGGGTGATACAATTTTTCTTCTTACTGCACAAAGAAATAGCTCTTCCTCCTAGGATGAACTAATATCTTGAGGTAGTTTTTTGCTCGTCTCTATCACCAGCCTAATCTATATCACAAAAGTCTTTTACTCTTAAGTCCCTTCTTTGTTAGCATAGGACAAGATTGTAGTACCACGAAAGTAACGAAAGATTCTTTGAACTACTTCCCAATGAGTGGATCTCAAATTAATTTGGTATTAACTAACTAAGCCGATTACAAAGCAAATATCAGGGCAAGTACATAACAGAGCATACATCAAGCTTCCCATTGTACTAGCATAAGGAACCTTTCTTGCTTCTTTTTTTCCACATTTGTCTTATGGTACTAATTGAGGCTCAAAGTACAATCCTTCTCAATTGGTGTGTCAATGGGTTTCAAATAGTGCATCCGAAAATCACTCCAAGATTTTCTCAACAAAACTTTCTTAAGACAAATCAAGAATCTTCTTAGAGTAATTTCTTAGGATTCTCACTCCAAGCACATAATTCACTTCACCTATATTCTTCATCTCAAAGATAGAGAACAATTACTTTTTAGTAACATTGATTAATCCTATGATATTTCTAGCTAAAAGGATATCATTCACATACAATAATAAAATCAAAATTTCATCTTCTGATTTCTTGATGTACACACAATGGTCTTCTTCAATCATGTTCAAGCTAACCGATGTAATGACTTTATGAACTCTGAAATATTACTAAGTAGATGATTGCTTAAGACAATATATAGGTCATTTCAAGTGGCACACTTCGCTCTCCTATCCTTTGACTTCAAAGCCAATAGGTTGATCCATATAGATCTCTTTGTCTAGTCCTCCATTGAAGAATGTTGTCTTGACATCCATCTAATGCAGTTCCAAGTCTAAATTGGCTAAAATAACTAGAACTAAACAAATAGAGGCAAACCTTACCATGAGAGAATGTCTTTTCATAGTCTATACCCTTCATTTGAGTATAGCCCTTCGCTACGAGTCGAACCTTTTACTTATCAATTGATCCATCTGCCTTATGCTTTGTCTTTAGGATTTAGGACTCACTTGTTTCCTATCAATTTGCACCTAGATGGAAGATCAACCAACTCCCACACATGGTTTTTAGCTATCGATTCCATCTCATCCTTCATGGCTGCGAGTCACTCATTATGAGTCGGTGAAGCTAGCATTTCCTATTGATTTGCGTCTACATGGAAGATCAACCAACTCCCACACATGGTTTTTAGCCATCAATTCTATCTCATCCTTCATGGCTGCTAGCCACTCATTACGAGCCAATGAAGCGAGCAGAGCAAAAGAAGTTGGCTCATCTTCTTCTAGTGGAGTGCATGAGAACACATCCCCTTCAATTTCAAAATGATGATATAGTATACTTCCACGTTTACTTCTTTGCAATTGTAAACTTGGGTCTTAAGGGCTATTTTATGGTGATGTGCTAGTTTGTGCGCTCCCATAGGGTAAGCCACGCCCACTGTTTATGGTGACTCTTGGAAAGGGTTATGATTCCCCTCCTTTGCTAGAGATACTGGTGGAGTCCTCTTATAACTCATAAAACTTCAAGTCCTTTCTTACTTCAGTAATACTCAGAGATTCATCCTATATGAATTTTACATCTTTGGACCTACTTCAATCATTCCTCTATCAGGATATTCATCATATATCATGTAATCTTTAAAACTCTTAGGATACCTGGTAAATACCTTTGTGCTGGCCCTAGGCCCTAGCTTTCTCAACCTATAGGAGGTGTTGTGAACATATCCTGCTAAGCCTCGTAAGCGCAAATAATTCATACTAGGTTTTGCACGAAGCTCATATGGAGCAATGGGCATCAACTAGGCATGCAATTAAGGGTGTAGACAGCAGTCAATAACGCATCTCCTTCAAAACTTATTGCTAGATTTGCTTACATCATCATTGACCTAACAATGTCCAATAAAGTCGTATTCCTATGCTCTGTAACTCCACTTTATTGCTCTATTTCAAAAATTGTTAGTTGATCCCCTTCTCCTTATAGAGCCTTTTAAATTGTTCAGAAAAATATTTGCATCCTCTATCAGTTTGGAGGGTCTTCAAAGTCCTCTCCTTTTGATTCTCTACTTCTGCTAAAAAGCGTTTGAAATAGTCTAATACTTCCTAGCAGTGGGAGATCATCTACACGCCCCAACTTGTGAATAATAGTCTATGAATATGAGAATGTAAGAGGCGCTATACCATGCCTTGACATATATAGGTCCATAAATATCTAAGTGTACTAGCTTTAAAGGTTGAGAGGTCCTATAAGACTTACTAAAAGTTTTTCTAAATGCCTTTCATACTAAGCAAGGCTTACACATAGAAAGACCTATTTTGCCAAGAGGTCCCAATGGCCCTTCTTTTGCTCATCTAGACATCCTATCTTGGCCCACATGGTCAAGTCTAACATGCCATCTCAATCAAGTCTAGCATGCCATCTCAAACTATCATTCTCTGCAGGAAAAGAAACACATATAAACAAGGAGTTATAATAACTAAAATTAACATCAAGTCTAAAGAAACCATTCAATAACTATTCACAAAAGAACATATCACCAACCAGCTATACATTCATTTCATTTGTAGAGAAATAAAAAGCATAACCTAAGGCCAATAAGGAAAGTTGCTACGCCCAACACTTGTTTGCGTAAACCATTCCTAAGCATAATATGTTGGATATCCATCTTTATTCGCTGAAAATATCCATGCAGCCAATTCAGTCCTTCAATACATGTTTGGTCACTCTCGTATCTTTATAGGTTCAGTGCAATTACGAGCCAAATGTTCCTTTATTACATAGTTGTAGCATCTCATCTTTGCTACATTTCTCTTGCCTTGTCGTCAGTCCCATTAAGGTTTGACTATCCTTTTTTTCCTTTTTAGGCCCCTATCTAGCTTTCCCACCTATCATACCCCTTTTCTTATTTTTGGGTCTTGAAGGCTCAACTTGAGTTACAAAGACCACAAGGCAGCTGGTTGCCATGTGTTCAGCCTCCAGGTCCAAATGCTAGGAAATGTCATCAAAGCTCTTAATACGCTTACTATGAGTCATCAAGAGCTTTATCTGACTTCACTCAAGGTTAAGCAAAGAATATATCATTGTCAGTACCTACTGCTCATCTGTTAGCTTTCTTCTCATAGCTCTCAGATCTCTAATCATATTGTTCATAGCACGAAGATGCTTAGACATGGAGTAACTAGGATCTTTAGTGTACTACATAACTTTAAGTTCAAAGCATACAGTCTTATAGCAGAAATTTGGCCATACTTATGATTCCACATGGATTGGGCCATGAATTTTTTTTAAAATTCCCCAATGAGAATATTGTGCATGCTGCTCAATATAGTAAAGCGTGCATAGTGATTTTTTGTTAACCAAGTTCTCATAGACCTCTCAGTCATGACACTACTAGGCAAAGTTGCTTTATTCAAGCAAAGTCATACAAGAGGTGAGAGTTTCTAAGACTTCCAACTCTTAAGTATTGGAATCTTTTTATGCCACATATCATAATTTTGTCCATTTAATTTTTCACCTCTATTTACAATGGTCCTAAGGTCATCACTACATTCATCTAAACAAGGTTTGGGCATTAGGCACATGTCATAGTTTATATTATTGTTAAAAAATTAATTAGGTTTTGGATACTCTTTCTCATAAAATGAGATGAAAAATTTTGCTAAGCTCATAATCATCACCAATTTAGTAAGATTGAATATCTAATCTAATTATTTTCTACTTTAGAGATTTTACTCATAATTCCACAAAAATAATAATGCAACTTGAAACAAATCCACAAGCAGCATTAGGGATGAATATATTAATATGAACATATCATATAGTAAAAAATATATTACCATGAAATAAACTAATTATAACAGGTAATCAAAAAACTTAGCACTAAGCATAAATTTCATTCTAGCAAATTTGATAAAAAAATGCATAAATATTAATCATGCACTAACAATAAATAATTATGCACTACACACAAATAATTCCATTTATACATAAAGCATAAATAATTATGCCTTGAATTTATTTTTAAGTCAAAATGGCATAAATACTATTTATACACAAAGCATAAATAATTATACCTTAATTAAAAAATTTATGATAAACTTTTTAACAAATTTTTCTGATTTTTCTGCAATTTCAACAATTTTTTTTGGTTTTCTGTAATTTTCAAGTAATTTTTAAAATTAAAAAAATAGAAAAAGCCTTTTCTGTTTTAAAAAAATAGAAACCAAGGAACCAAGGAGGGCTAATGGTTAATTTTATAGGAAAAATTAACAAAAGGTTCCTACCGTTAATTGAAATGATTTAAAAACATTTTAAAAGGTTAAATTAACACTAGGTCCCTAGGAGCTTAAACGATTACCAAAAAGTCTCCTAAACCGGAAAAAAAAAAAAAAAAACAGAAAAGATATGCGGCATGCCATGTTAGGGGACCCACTTCCACATGGGACGCGCAATGCCACATGGCCTCCACATAGGTTGTCTTGTGAGCATTCACATGGTGCGGGCCACATCGCTCAGACGTGCCCACGTCAGTGCGCACGTGGTTACCACATCAACATAAATTTTTTTGGGGCTGAAAAATGGGAAACTCACCGAATTTACGTATAGGTGCCATCTGTAAACTCAGCGAATTCCCCATGGCTGCTGCAAGTTCGGCGGCCGGCCGGGGAGTTTCTGGCCTCTAGCGATCAAGGAAAAAACTCTCCTGGCCTCTCCAGTAGTTGGAGAACCCATTTCCGGCTGCCTTTGTTAGTCTGATGGCCCCTTCCATCGGAAGGAAAGGGGAAGCCACCCGTATGGCGCCTCGCGAGGAGCAGCCGGCTGCCGTACCCCAATCCTCTGCATGCTCCGAAGATGGCCAAGGGCCAAAAGAAGCCCGGCCAGGTGGCTCTGATACCATTGATGGTGTACTTCGACGTCGGTCGGGGAAGAAGGAGAGAAGAGCAAAAGCGATGATGACTTGTCTCGTCGGAGATGCTGGATCGCCGAAGATAGGGAGCTACCAGAGTTCTTGCTTCAGTCATACTCCTGGCTACGCTGCTCGCAAAGAGAGGTCTTCGGATAACTTGTTTCTGTTCTCATCTCTCATTAGCGAGAGGAGTACTTTTTAATCCTCCTCTACTCTCTGGTATCAGGCGACGGATGCCCATTCCCTCTGCCATACTAGTGGCGGCAAAGAGAGCCATTCTTAATTACCATTGTGAATGCATATATAGCCTGGCATCAATTCTAGGCCAGGGGTCAACGCTAATGATGGAAATTGTGAAGATATTGTTGAATTATGCTAGCAGAGAATCATGAAACTAGAATCATGCTCATGCGACTAGACGTTGTTGTGTCCAAGAAGTTACTCAATTGCCTTGATGATGGCGACGACAAATTACATGAGCTGCCCTTGGTTGATGATGGATAACAATTATAGCAACTTATTCAAAACCCTGATGGCATTTGAGCTTGTCCTTTAGAGATAGGATCTGGACGCGTGCGCTTGCATGTAATGTTGTGACTCCTCATGAATTTTGTCATGGCCTTCTACATGCAAAAGAATCTCCTGACTCAAGAGGCATGCTAAGACCAAGGAGCAACAACAAAAAGAAATTAATTGGTACGAGTGATTCATTGGGAACTAATTAAATTGGTGGCCTAGCATGAATATACGGAGGTAGCTGGCTTATAGATGTCCAAGAAGATTAAATATTTGCAATGTTAGGATGCATCATAAGAAGCAACAATTTTAATTATAAAAAAAATTACCAAAAATAGCATAGATAGATTTTGCCACGGACTACTTTCAAAAGGCTCGTCATCAAGTAGGCCTTTCGGTATAAGTTGAATCACATAAATCAAATATTTAGATGATAATATTATGATCAAAAGAATCAAACTTGCATTTCATGGACTATAGACAGATCCCACTCTCTTTAGGATGCTAATGGTGAAGAGTCCATGGTTAGTACAGTTTGGATGATAAAATTTTTGTTGTTAGTTAGTTTTCGAGCTTGAGTTAACCTAGGAGCCTTTGGACAGCAGTTAGTATGCTATGGATATGCAATTCATAGTATTTGAGTCACCATTAGATGACTTTTAGTATTCAGCTCTTCATTTTGTTTCTAGAAACATTCTTTTACAAGTTCTTTTGAATTGTGATTAATCTCTAAGATATCTCATGAGTGTTTACTAATGTAAGGACCCCAGAACTGATGGGAAAGAATCCGTGTACGAGCAAATACTAGCAGACCGTAATACACAGCGGAATAATAAATAAAAATGCGCAAACCACACAATCACAGAAACACCAAGATTTACGTGGAAAATCCCTTCAAGATAAAGGAAAAAAAACCACGGGCAAGCCAGAGAAGAAGATCCACTATAAAATAATAAATATCCAAGTCTCAAAGTTCCTTGCCAGAACTTGAGAAATAATCACAAGAGAATAATAGGGATATAAGGATTACGTCACCGAAAAATACGGTCTCCTGCGTTACCTCCTTATTTTCTTCCCTTCTCTTCTTCTTCTTCTTCTTCTCTTATTTTTCTTCTGCAGCACCTTCACGTGATTCCTGGAGTGAAAGTCCTCCCACGTAGTTAAGCACCAAGCAGCAGCCCTTCCTTCTCTTCCCCTAGCAATCTCCTAGAAAAAAAGAAATACCTGCTACATGCTTCTCCTCTTTTTCCATACGGCTGCTCCTTAAAAATAGAAAAAACCAAAAAAGGAAGGCAGCTACTCCTTTTATAAAAGAAAGAAAAACAAACCCTAGTAGAAAAAGGAGTAGCGCTCCCTTTTTTCCTAATGGACTGAATAAGTGGGCCATGGGCCCAACAACCTCCCCCTTCAGCCCATAAGAGAGGCTGTCTCATGCTTCCTTAGTGTGAAATCATACCGACCAGCTGTCGGCATATCTCTTGCCTTTCTTTTGATAAGGTCTTTGTCAACATGTCTGCCCCATTTTCATCTGTGTGAATTTTTGAAGCTGTAACTGCTTCTCTTCAAACACATTTCGAATCCAGTGGTATCTCACATCTATATGCTTTGACTTGAAATGAAAAGTTGGGTTCTTGCACAAGTGGATGGCGCTCTGGCTGTCACAATGTACCACATAATTTTTCTGTTTCAATCCCAATTCATGTAAGAATTCTTTCATCCACAGCATCTCCTTACAGACCTCGGTAGCAGCAATATATTCTGCCTCTGTGGTAGAGAGAGCTACACACCTTTGCAATCTGGATTGCCATGACACAGCTCCCCCTGCAAAAGTAAGTATGAAACCTGATGTGGACTTCCTTGTATCAATATCTCTCGCCATATCTGCATCTGTGTAACCAATCAGCATAGCTGGACCACCCCCAAAGCTTAAACAAACTTTGGAGCTTCCTCTGAGATATCTGAAGATCCACTTCACTGCTGCCCAATGCTCTTTCTCTGGATTTGCAAGAAATCTGCTAGCAACACCCACTGCATATGCGATGTCTGGCATCGTACATACCATCGCGTATATCAAACTTCCGACTGCTGAAGCATAAGGAACCTTCTTCATTTTCTCCTTCTCCTCATCACTTGAAGGACTTTGCTCTGAGCACAACCTGAAGTGACCTGCAAGAGGAGAACCAATTGGCTTTGCATTGATCATACTGAACCTATCCAATACCTTCTCAATGTACTTTTCCTGTGACAACCATATTTTCTTGATTTTTCTATCACGGGAAATCTGCATACCCAGTATTTGCTTTGCTGGTCCCATATCCTTCATTTCAAATGAATTGCTCAGCTCCTTCTTCAACCTGTCAATCATAGACATATCTTTCCCAAGAATAAGCATGTCATCTACATAAAGTAGGAGTATGACAAAATCCTCACTAAACCATTTGATATACACACAATGATCTGAAGCCATTCTTTTGTATCCATTTTCAGCCATAAATGAATCAAATTTCTTGTACCACTGCCTTAGAGCTTGCTTCAGCCCATATAAGCTTTTTTTCAATCTGCAGACAAGATTTTCTTTACCTTTGACTTTGAAGCCTTCTGGTTGCTCCATATAGATTTCCTCCTCCAAATCATCATGAAGAAAAGCTGTCTTCACATCTAACTGCTCAACCTCCAAGTCTAGACTAGCAGCAATACCTAGAGCAACACGAATTGAAGACATTTTAACAACAGGAGAAAAAATCTCTTCAAAGTCAATACCTTTCTTTTGACCAAAGCCTTTCACAACCAATCTGGCCTTGTACTTTGGTTGAGAACAATGCTGTTGAGTCTTTAACCTGAAAACCCACTTGTTCTTTAAAGCCTTCCTTCCTCTTGGTAGTTCCACTAAATCATATGTGTGGTTCTTCTGTAAGGCATCCATTTCTTTCAGCATACCTACTAACCACTCCTTTTTCTGCTCACTTTCAACTGCCTCCTGGTAACATTCTGGTTCACCTGCATCAGTAAGCATTATATATTCATCTGTAGAATACCTTTTGGAAGGTTGACGTTGTCTGATAGATCTTCTCAGCTGAGGCTCTGTAGGAGGTTGCTCCTGATCTCCTTCCTGCTCAACATGTCCTACAGATGAGTTAATACCTGCTCCTGCACTATTTTCTTGCACATCTCCCCTATCACCCTGATTTACTAGAGGAGTAACTGGATCACAGTCTGTTAATCCTCCTGCAGAAGACTTGACTGACACCTCCTTCTTGAAGTCTTGAAGGGTTTGATCTTCAAAAAATACCACATCTCTGCTTCTGAATACCTTCTACTTTTCTGGATCCCAAAGTCTATAACCAAACTCATCATGTGAGTAACCAAGCAAAGCACATTCTTTTGTCTTACCATCCAGCTTGGACCTCTCAATGTCTGGAACATGTGCAAATGCACGACAACCAAACACTCTCAAGTGCTTATAAGAGACATCTTTTCCTGACCATACACGCTCTGCAACATCACCATCTAGAGCTGTACATGGTGACAAGTTTATTACATCAACCGCTATCTTCAATGCCTCATCCCAAAATCTTTTAGGTAACTTGGACTGTGAAAGCATACATCTGATCTTTTCCATGATGGTACGGTTCATTCTCTCTGCAATTGCATTATGCTGAGGAGTACCAAGAACTGTCATCTTATGTTGAATGCCATGTGATCTGCAATAATTATCAAATAACCCTGTGTACTCACCACCATTATCTGACCTTATACATTTCAGTTTCTTTCCTGTCTCTCTTTCAACTCTGGCATGAAACTCTTTGAAGACATTAATAACTTGATCTTTAGTCTTCAAACCATAGACCCAAACTTTTCTAGAAAAATCATCTATAAAAGTGACAAAATAAAGTGCACCACTGATGCCTGGAACATTAACTGATCCACTAGGAGTTTTTATCCTCAGAGGACCACAAACATCTGTATATATACGATCCAAAACATGCATTTTTCTAGATAAAGCAGGACTAGCAAAAGAAACTCTATGTTGCTTGCCAACCAAACAATCAACACATGGGTTCAGATGTACACCTTTGAAGTCTGGTAGAACTTCTTCCTTGGAAAGAACTTGCAGCCCCTTCTCACTCATGTGTCCCAGTCGTTTATGCCACAACTCCATGCTGAAGTCGTTCTCTGTAGCATTCAACTGTTCACCATAAGCTTTAGCCTGCAACCTGTATAAAGTGTGACATTTCTTCCCACTGGCTACAACAAGTGAACCTTTACTGAGCTTCCATTGCCCTTTATGAAATCTGCTATCAAAATCTTCATCATCAAGTCTTCCAACTGAGATTAAATTTAGCCTCAAGTCAGCTACATGCCTTACATCCTTGAGCACCAACTTACAGCCAAGATTGGTCTTCATGTGGATGTCACCCATGCCAATGATATCTGCTGTGCCTTGATTTCCCATCTTGTAAACACCAAAATTTCCAGTCTTATATGTAGAAAAAAACTCCCTCCGTGGTGTAGCATGATAAGAAGCACCTGTGTCAATCACCCACTCATGATTCTGACACTCACATGAGAAGATATTATCAGAAGTAGACAAAATCAAATAATCATCACTCTGCCCAGTAGCTGTGATATTCTCCTTTGACTCTGTATCCTCCACTTCTTTTCCCTTTTTCTTACTCTTCTTAGGCTTCTTACACTGATTCTTGTAGTGCCCTTTCTCACCACAGTTATAGCAAGTAATATCTTTTCTTGACCTTGATTTGCTTCTACCCTTGTATGAATTGTCTCTATTTCTAAACTTTGACCGTCCTCTATTCTCTGAGACAAGTGCCTGTGAATCAATCTGAGAAGTTGCTGAATTTTTTCTTCTTAACTCCTCATTCAACAAACTGCCTGTTACTTGACTCATGGTGATAACACCGTCTGGTGCAGAATTACTGAGGAAAACTACCAATGTCTCCCAACTTTCTGGCAATGAACTGAGAAGTAACAATGCCTGCAACTCATCATCAAGAGACATTTTCATAGAGGATAACTGGTTATTAATACTCTGCATTTCATTCAAATGCTCAGCAATAGAAGCACCCTCTTTATATTTTAGATTCACTAGTTTTCTGATCAAGAAAGCCTTGTTGCCAGCTGTTTTTCTCTCATATAGACTTTCTAACTTTTTCCAAAGAGAGTTTGCAGAAGTCTCAGTGGAAACATGGTGAAAAACACTATCATCCAACCATTGCCGAATAAAACCGACTGCCTTCCGATCTAACATGATCTAAGCATCGTCTGTCACTGTAGCGGGCTTTGCTTTGACCCCTTCTAAAGGTCCATATAGATCCTTGCAATATAAGAGGTCCTCCATCCTTGGTTTCCATATCATCCAATTGTTTTCGTTCAGACTGATCATGCGGGAAACATTACCGGCCTCCATGCTCGCACACACAAAAAAAATTCACAGGCTCTGATACCAGTTGATGGGAAAGAATCCGTGTACGAGTAAATACTAGCAGACCGTAATACGCAGCGGAATAATAAATAAAAATGCGCAAACCACACAATCACAGAAACACCAAGATTTACGTGGAAAATCCCTTCAAGATAAAGGGAAAAAAACCATGGGCAAGCCAGAGAAGAAGATCCACTATAAAATAATAAATATCCAAGTCTCAAAGTCCCTTTCCAGAACTTGAGAAACAATCACAAGAGAATAATAGGGATATAAGGATTACGTCACCGAAAAATACGGTCTCCTGCGTTACCTCCTTATTTTCTTCCCTTCTCTTCTTCTTCTTCTTCTTCTCTTGTTTTTCTTCTGCAGCACCTTCACGTGATTCCTAGAGTGGAAGTCCTCCCACGTAGTTAAGCACCAAGCAGCAGCCCTTCCTTCTCTTCCCCTAGCAATCTCCTAGAAAAAAAGAAATACATGCTACATGCTTCTCCTCTTTTTCCATACGGCTGCTCCTTAAAAATAGAGAAAACCAAAAAAGGAAGGCGGCTACTCCTTTTATAAAAGAAAGAAAAAAACCCTAGTAGAAAAAGGAGTAGCGCTCCCTTTTGCCCTAATGGGCTGAATAAGTGGGCCATGGGCCCAACAAGAACACCATAAATACATTTTGTATTCTCTTCTTTTTGATCATATTGGATTAAATTAAAGTTTGAATCTTTGTTTGTGAGCATTCTTGGTGGTATAACTCTACTTTCCTGTAATGCAACCATATAGTAACCTTCATATGAATCAAAAGATTTTCTTTTATTGTGACTCTCGAGACCTTAGATAAAGCTAGTGCAAATTAAGAAGTGAGACTCATAATACGTTGATCAAATTAAGAAGGTCAATGGATGAAATCCAACCAGTCATCCTAAATTAGATTACCTTCTAGTTATTCTTTACTTCTTGGTTTCTATTTTCTAGTTTAGTTTCAAAGATCTTTTATTGAAAAGTAATTTTCTAACTATTTTTCTTATTTCTTTCCTCAAAAATTTTTTAAAAAATATAAGGAATTATTTTATTTTTTATTTTTTTTATTGCCGTATGATACAAAGAAATAGAGAAAATAAACCTGCAACTGAGAACCACACAGAAACCTAGCCAGGTGCGCTGTTCCAGACCTGGTCCGGTTCCTCTGATAGCTCGAGTTGTGCGCCGTTCGGCGTCTCTGTTAGGCCTCCTCAGAGCGCCTCTGATCCCATCGGAACCGCTCTCTCCGAACGCCATCCGTGCTGCTCTTTTTTTTTTTTTTTTGTCAATCGCCGCTGGGCTGATCGGTTCTTTTCCCCACGATGTTGATGCGACTCGCTTTTCTCAAGCGAATCCTATGTCGCCCTCCTACTTTGCTCGCCGTCTCCTTCCGTTCTTCATCCCCGTCCTCTGCCAATCCAAAGCCGACTCTGCTCCTCAAAGTTGGCGACGTACTTATAGGAATCGAGGCGATTCTCCGAGTCGGACGTGGCGGGGTACTCGGAGGCGAGCGGCGACCGCAACCCCATTCATCTTGACGCAGATTTCGCCCGGACGGTCGCTGGGTTCGAGGGCGGCAGATTCGTCCACGGCATGCTCGTGGCATCGCTTTTCCCGTCCCTCATCGCCTCTCTCTCTCTCCCCGTTTGTTAGAAAGCCTGTTTTTTACCAGAAATTCATTGAGGCAATCTCCCATATCAGCACCATCACATTAAGTTGTAGTTTTGCTCCTATTATATCATAAATACATATCACTTCTACAGACCAAGGTGGCTTAGTGGAATTTTCACTATTCTTCTATCATTAAAATTCAAAAGAGATGAAGAAACGAACTTTTGCTAGAGTTCAGCGATTGCCATTTTTAGTTGTCAGTTCCTGGCAGTCCTTCCAGTGACATTGGAAGCAATACTAGTGAGCTGACCTAAACTGGTTGGTATCCTGGTCAAGTAGAATAGGATAGTTCTCCTCAGAAAATATTAGGATGGTTGCAACCAGGCTCTTGAATTACTTATTGTAAGAAACATTTTACAACACTGGTATATCTAAGAAAACTAATGCATGTGATGTGGCTGATCCGACGCCGTTAGAATAAATGATAACGACAGCTAACGGAGGTCCCCTTGACCCCGATGACCTCCTCATCCTTCGATATCAATGCCAGTTTCGCCAAGCATCTCACCCCCGAGACCTCCTCCGGTCTTAGGGTGAGGGAACCACATCTCAACCCCGAGACCCCCCTCCGGTCTCGAGGTGCACAAGTAGCATCTCACCGATGAGACCCCCTCTGGTCTCGAGGTGAGGGCACCGCATCTCAACCCTGAGACCCCCCTCCGGTCTCGAGGTACACAAGTAGCATCTCACCCCCAAGACCCCTTCGGTCTCGGGGTGAGGGCACCACATCTCAACCCCGAAACCCTCACTCCGATCCCGGGGTGCAAAAGTAACATCTCGACCCCGAGACCCCCCTCCGGTCTCGGGCTGCACATGTAGCATCTCACCCCCGACCCCGAGGCCCCTTTCGGTCTCAGGGTGAGGGCACCGCATCTCAACCCCGACCCCCCTCCGGTCTCGGGGTACACAAGTAGCATCTCACCCCCAAGACCCCCTCCGGTCTCGGGGTGAGGGGCACCACATATCAACCCCGAGACCCCCTTCCGGTCTCGGGGTGCACAAGTAGCGTCTCACCCCCGAGACCCCCCTCCGGTCTCGGGGTACACAAGTAGCATCTCACCCACGAGATTCCCTCTGGTCTCGGGGTGAGGGCACCACATCTCAACCCCGAGACCCCCCCTCCGATCTTGGGGTGCACAAGTAGCATCTCGACCCCGAGACCCCCCTTCGGTCTCGGGATGCACAAGTAGCATCTCACCCCAAGGCCCCTTCCGGTCTTGGGGTGAGGGCACCGCATCTCAACCCCGAGACCCCCTCCGGTCTCGGGGTACACAAGTAGCATCTCACCCCCAAGACCCCCTCCGGTCTCAAGGTGAGGGCACCACATCTCAACCCCGAGATCCCCCTCCGGTCTCGGGGTGCACAAGTAGCATCTCACCCCGAGACCCCCTCTGGTCTCGGGGTGAGGGCACCGCATCTCAACCCCGAAACCCCCCTCCGGTCTCGGGGTACACAAGTAGCATCTCACTCCTGAGGCCTCTTCCGGTCTCGGGGTGAGGGCACCGCATCTCAACCCCGAGACCCCCCTTCGGTCTCGGGGTACACAAGTAGCATCTCACCCCCGAGACCCCCTCTGGTCTCGGAGTGAGGGCCCAACATCTCACCTCCAAGACCCCCTCCGGTCTCGGGGTGAGGGCACAACATCTCAACCCCGAGCCCCCCCCCCCCCCCCGGTCTCAGGGTGCAAAGCAGCAGACCACCCCCGAGACCCCCTCCGGTCTCGGGGCCTTGGCACAACATCTCTCCCCCGAGACCCCCTCCGACCTCGGGGTGCGGAAGCGATGCTCAGTACAAGGACTGGCCTTTGAACCAAATGACAACTTCAGGCCACCTAGAACACCCACATGGCCCGCTGTGCGCTCGTAGCTGCGAGCGACCATACCTCATAACGGAGTATGGCTCATTGCACATGTGCAACTGTGCATGACCATGCCCCGTTACGGAGTACGATTCACTACCACTCGTAACTATGCGCGGTCACATCCAGCGACGGTGCACACCAAATGCAACCACAGCTACCGGACACCTGTAAAGCCATACTGACAGGTAACGCAGGACGCCTCTGACACACGTAGTGACAGTACGACCCGTCACCGTCAAGTCTCACCCCTTTTGTCCGTTATCAGAGGAGACACCCTAGAATCAGCGACCTTTTGGGGATGGACAGCAGATTTTCGAGCAGGTATAAAAGGCCACACTCTAACTGTAAGTAGGGATCCGAGAACTAAAGTTTTCTAGTCTTCTTCTTGCTAGTAAAAACCCTAACTCTCTAACTTCTTCAGCTAGTGAGTTCTCATCTGTTCCCAAGTGACTAACTTGAGCGTCGGAGGGTCCCCACCGGAGCATCCGGTCTCCAGGGACTTTTCTTGCAGGAGTCCGTTGAGGAGGACGTCCATTTCCCTAGCGCTTGAAGAATGTGACTTGGCATCATCAAATTGGCGTGCCAGGAAGGGGGCAAGCAGAAAGAGAAAGATATCGAACCAGCGATCCGCAACCTCTCTCTCTTCAAGCTCTTGAGTCATGGTGACAACCCGTGCGAAAGGGATCTCTGTCAGTTGTGCAGGGGAGTAGCACCAAGGGGTTGACCCGCTGGTGGTCGCTCCCTCAGCTCCCTCGGCCGGTGTCTCGGCACCGCCGCGCCCCCAAGAGGCTGGACCTTCTGCTCCTCTGGTCGACGTCCCTATGCCTCCTCCCCAACAACTCCAGGAAGACCGGCTAGCCGCCCTAGCTGCGCAAGTCCAATCCTTGGCAACGACAGTTCAAGGCCTGCAGCACCAACAGACGGCCTTGCGGCAGCCGGAGCCACACCCATCGGTTCCGGGGGTGGTGCAACCCAGCCAGCATTCCTCTCGAGGAAGATCACCAGCACTGGAGGCTCGTCATCGTCGTGCCTCGCCCAAACCTCATCACCGGGGAGCCTCTAAGAGACCCCGGTCACCTTCTCTCCACGCCAGTGTTTCTTCCAAACGGCGGCACGGGAAGGAGGTGGGGTGCCCTCATCGGCCTCCCTGCTGCTCCTCCCCCTCCTCAGACTCTTCGAGGGAGGGGTCCTTCGATGGTGGGATAGCCTGTCGAGCAGAGCGTCGACTTGATGAGTACAACCAACGGTTGGAGGAGCTCAGCCGTAGGATTACCAACCCATTAGAGGCGAACTATGACAGTCGGCCACCGCTGTCTCGCCGTATCATGGAAGAGCCCATCTCCGCCCAGTTCCGTCTTCCTCAGTTGGACCCTTATGATGGGACCATGAACCCCCTGGACCACCTCGAAAGTTACAAGGTCCTTATGCAGGTCCAGGGGGCAACCGACTCCCTCATGTGCATCGCCTTCCCAGCCACCTTGAAGAAAGCTGCCCGAGCCTGGTATTCTCGTCTACCGCCACGGAGTATCGACTCCTTCCCTCAGCTGGAGAGGGCCTTTCTGGCCCATTTTGATGCCTATAGGAAGATTCCAAGGGTAGCCGATAGCCTCTTCTCTGTCCAGTAGAAGAGTGGTGAGTCCCTGTGGGACTATGTCGCTCAGTTCAAGGAGGCCACCCTAGAAGTTTACAATCTTGAGGACTTAGTGGCCACTTTGGCCTTGAAGCGAGGGTTTCGCCCGTCCTGCTTCGCATACTCTCTTGACAAGAAGCCACCCGGCTCCTACACCGAGCTCTTAACCCGGGCTCAGAAATACATACGAGCTGATGAGGCCGACTCTTCCCAACGCGAGGCTAGCGGGAGCATCCCCAAGAAGCCGACCCGGTCGGAACCTACCAAAGCTCATCCCAGGATGCCCGAGCCTCCCAACCGGTCAGACAACCATCCCCGAGCCCCTACACCGAGAGATGGGCCCTACACCCCTCTGCTCGCCCCGATATCACACATCCCACTCGAAATTGAAGGTGAGCCTTATCTTCAGCGCCCTCCTCCAATGAATCTGAAGACCCCCCGCAACAAGAGTCTTTACTGTCGCTACCACCGAGACCATGGCCATGACACAGACGACTGTCGCCAGCTAAAGAAGGTGATAGAGGATCTTATCCAGCATGGCCACCTAGAAAAGTTTATTCAGAGGAACAACCCGGAAGCCCCTGGCCCATCGGCGTGCCCGCCACCGATGATCAACAATGCTCTAATCGAGAAGACGGTGAAGATGATTTCCTAGGGGGCAGGTGGACCGCCCAAGAGGCCGAGGGAGGAGGGGGAGTTAGACTCTGTGATCCCTTTCTCCAAAAGGGACTTAGAGGGGTGGTTAATAAAAATGATAATAGTGTTGTTGTGTCCATGACAATAGCAAGGCACCCTGTAAAAAAGGATTTTAGTCGATAGTGGGAGCTCGGTGGATGTTTTGAATTATGATGCTTTTGTTCGCATGAATCTATCACCTGACCTGCTCCGGCCTGTCAACATTCCCCTGATGGGGTTCACTAGAGATTCTATGAGGGTGAAGGGAGAGATCACTCTTCCTGTCATAGCTAGCATGGCCCCACGCCAAAGCACAGTTCTCATGAGCTTCCTAGTGGTCCAGATGCCCCTCGCCTACAATGCTATCCTTGAAAGGCCCGGACTAAACCTCTTGGACGCAGTCATCTCCACCAAAATACTGCTCGTGAGGTTTCTCACTAGTAAAGGAATCGGAGAGATGTGGGGGGAGCAGAACCCACCCCCACTTTGCTGCTACATGGCTCCAAGTCCGGAGGAGGTGGTGCTTGCACCCGTGCTAGAGGTGTTGGACCCTCGGGACCTAGAAAGAAGAGGAGAACCGACTGAGCACCTACTGGCCTTCCCTCTTGGGGAGGACCCAGCAAGAACGATCCGCATCGGAGCTTTGCTCCCGAAGGAGGCCCGCAGTCGGCTCCTCGCCTTCTTACGAGCCAACGCTGATATCTTCGCCTGGTCGGCGTCGGACATGCCAGGCATTCCGAAGGAAGTGATCACCCATCGGCTCAACATCAAGCCAGAGTGCCAACCCATTCGGCAGAAGAAGAGAAGTTTTGCCTCAGACAGACAGAAGGCTGTGGACGAGGAGGTGCGAAAGCTCTTGGCGGCCGGCCATATCCATGAGGTGCACTACCCCGACTGGCTAGCAAATGTCATGATGGTGCGCAAGACCAGTGGGAGCTAGAGGATGTGCGTGGACTTCACCGACCTCAATAAGGCATGCCCCAAAGATAGCTTCCCACTTCCCCTGATCGATCAGCTAGTGGATGCTACGTCCGGGCACGAGGCTCTTAGCTTCATGGATGCATTCTCAGGGTACAACCAAATAAGGATGGACCCAGTTGATGAAGAGGCTACTTCCTTTGTCACTGAAAAAGGGATTTACTGCTACAAGGTGATGTCGTTTGGGCTGAAGAATGTCAGGGCTACTTATCATAGGTTGATGAATAAGGTCTTTGAGGACCAGATTGGATGCAACATGGAGGAGTATGTGGATGATATGCTGATCAAGAGTGCCCATGCAGCTGACCACGTCGCCGATCTTGCGGAAACCTTCAGCAACCTATGCCAATATTGGATGAGGCTGAACCCCCACAAGTGTTCCTTTGGGGTTGCGGCAGGCAAGTTCTTGGGCTTCATGGTGACCCAGCGGGGGATCAAAGCCAATCCCGATAAGATCCGGGCCATTCTGGATATGAGGCCTTCAGCTAATAAAAAGAAGGTGCAGCGCCTAACCGGGAGGGTGGTGGCCCTGAGTCGCTTCATGTCAAGATCAGCAGAGAGGTGCTTTCCCTTCTTTAAGGCGCTGCACAAGGTCAACATCTTTGAGTGGACAAAGGAGTGCTAGGATGCCTTTGAGGAGTTGAAGTAATTTTTATCCACTCCCCATTGCTGTCCAAGCCAAGGAGCGGGGAGGAGCTTCTTCTGTACCTTGCAACCTCCCCCAAGGCCGTCAGCTCTGTGCTCATGCGTGTGGATGCTGATGGAGTGCAGAGGCCAGTCTATTACACTAGCAAGGTGCTCCATGATATCGAGACCAGGTACACTATGACTGAGAAGATCATCTTCGCCTTGGTGGTCTCCGCACAACGCTTTCGACCTTACTTCCAAGCTCATCCCATCGTGGTGCTCATGGACCAACCTCTTCGAACTATCCTCTCCCATCCTGACACATCGGGTCGATTAGCCAAGTGGGCAGTCAAGCTGAGTGAGTTTGATTTATCAATCTGGCCAAGGTCTACCATGAAGTCCCAAGTATTAGCTGACTTCTTGGTCGAGTGCACCTAGACCGAGGAGCGCCATGAGGGGTCACGTCCAGAGGTATGCATGGAGTTCTCGCCGGCTGGGGGAGCGAAAGGAGAAGAGTGGATCTTGCACGTGGATGGAGCAGTGAATTCTCAGGGGAGCGGAGCCGGGCTCATCCTTGCAAGTTTCGATGGGGAGGTAATAGAGTATGCCCTTCGGTTCCAGTTCCCGGCCACCAACAACCTGGCGGAGTATGAGGCCTTGCTGGCAGGGATGAGGTTGGCCGAGGAGCTTAGTGTGGAGTGTCTGAGAGCCTTCATAGACTCCTAGCTTGTCTCTGGGTAGGTCATTGGGGAGTATGAAGCTAGAGACCCGACCATATCTCATTACTTGAGCAAGATGCAGTACTAGGCCTCTCGGCTCTCTTACTTCTGTGTCAGCTACAGTCCCCGAGCAGAGAATGCTAGGGCTGACGCATTGTCCCATCTGGCCACCTTGGCCGACGGAACCCTTGGAAGGACATATGTAGAGCACCTGCAGACCCCGAGCATTGACGCTGCATATGAAGCACTACGATCGAGCAGGAGCCCTCCTGGATGGATGCCTTTGTCCGATATCTGACAGATGGCACTCTCCCTGAGGACTCCGTGGAGGCTAGACTGCTCAAGCGGCAGGCCCGAGGTTCCTGATAATGGACGGAAGACTCTATCGAAGATCATTTTCATACCTGGTCCTCAAGTGTGTAGGGCCAGCAGAAGCTGACTACATTTTGCGGGAGATCCATGAAGGTATCTGTGGGAGTCACCTGGGTGGCAGAGCCCTAGCCTATAAGGCCCTGCGGCAAGGGTACTACTGGCTGACCATGAAGGAGGACGCAGCCGAGCTTGTTAAAAAGTGTGATAGCTGCCAGCGCCATGCCAATATTCAGCAACAGCCGACGTCTCAGCTGACCCCCTTGGTGGCACCTTTTGCCCAATGGGGTATGGATATATTGGGACCATTCCCCTTGGCCTCCGGGCAACGCAAGTTCCTCCTGGTGGCCATCGATCACTTCACCAAATGGATTGAAGCCGAAGCCCTTGCTAAAATCACTGAAGGCAAGGTGAGATCCTACTTTTGGAAGTCTATCATATACCGGTTCGGGCTACCCCATACTTTGGTCACCGACAATGGTCGGCAGTTTGATAACGCGCCCTTCCGAGGATTCTGCGCCGAACTTGGCATCCACCAAAGATTTACTTCTGTTGGGCATCCCCAGACCAATGGAACGGCCGAGGTGACCAATCGCATCATTCTTTAAGGACTGAGAACCCGACTGGATGATTGCAAGGGGCGATGGGTGGAGGAGCTCCACAATATGCTATGGGCCTACCATACAATACCATGCGCCCCCACCAGAGAGACTCCATTCAGCCTAGTCTTTGGATCCGAGGCTATCATTTCGGTGGAGATAGGCTCCTCGAGTCCTAGGGTGGAGTCATATAATGAGGAAGATAACTCGGACTGACTGCGGGCCAACCTCGATCTGGTGGAGGAGGTGCGAGACCTAGCGCGGCTGCGGATGTCGGTCTACCAACAACGGGCTGCCAGGTACTACAACTCCCGCGTGCGTCCCAAGACTTTCTTGTGGGGAGACCTGGTCCTCCAACGAGCGGAAGTCTCAAAGCCGACGGAAGGAGGTAAGCTAGCTCTGAATTGGGAGGGGCCCTACCGGATCACCGAGACACTCTGTCACGGAGCATACAAGATTGAAGAGCTGGATGGGAAACCACTCCCTCGGATGTGGAATGCTGACAACCTTCGTCGGTATTATCAATAGCGCATTTCTCTTACCACATTAAATACCGTGCCTGTATTCTTTTGGGCCTTTGCCCCTCATTCTATATTAACGAATTTGAATTTTAACACCTCAGTCTTTTGACCTAAAGCCCTGGGCCAGCTAGGCACAAAGCCCGACCCCCATCGGCGCCTAAAGCCCTGGGTCAGCTAGGCACAAAGCCCGACTCCTGTCGGCACCTAAAGCCTTGGACCAACCAGGCACAAAGCTCGACTCCCGTTGGTACCTAAAGCCCTAGGCCAGCAAGGCACGAAGCCCGACCCCCGTCGGCGCCTAAAGCCCTGGGTTAGCCAGGCACGAAGCCCGACCCCCATCGGCACCTAAAGCCCTGGGCCAGCCAGGCACAAAGCTCGACTCCCGTCGGCACCTAAAGCACTGTGCCAGCCAGGCACGAAGCCCGACCCCCATCGGCGCCTAAAGCCCTGGGTCAACCAGGCACAAAGTCTGACTCCCGTCGGCACCTAAAGCCCTGGGCCAGCCAGGCACGAAGCCCGACCCCCGTCGGCGCCTAAAGTCCTGGGTCAGCTAGGCATGAAGCCTGACCCCGTCGGTGCCTAAAGTCCTGGGTCATCCAGGCACGAAGCCCAACTCCTGTCGGCACCTAAAGCTCTGGGCCAGCCAGGCACAAAGCCCGACTCCCATCAGCACCTAAAGCCCTGGGCCTGCCAGGCACAAAGCCGACCCTCATCGGCACCTAAAGCCCTGGGCTAGCCAGGCACAAAGCCCGACTTCCATCGGCGTCTAAAGCCCTGGGTCAGCCAGGCACAAAGCTCGACTCCCGTCAGCACCTAAAGCCCTAGGCCAGCCAGGCACAAAGCCCGACTCCCATCGGCATCTAAAGCCCTGGGCCAGCCAGGCACAAAGCCTGACTCCCGTCGGCACCTAAAGCCCTGGGCTAGCCAGGCACAAAGCCCGACTCCCGTCGGCACCTAAAGCCCTGGGCCAGCCAGGCACGAAGCATGACCCCCGTCGGCACCTAAAGCCCTGGGCCAGCCAGGCACAAAGCCCGACTCCCGTCGGCACCTAAAGCCCTGGGCCAGCCAGGCATGAAGCCTGACCCCCATCGACACCTAAAGCCCTGGGCCAGCCAGGCATGAAGCCCGACCCTCGTCGATACCTAAAGCCCTGGGCTAGCCAGGCACGAAGCCCGACCCCTGTCGACGCCTAAAGCTCTGGGCCAGCCAGGCACGAAGCCCGACCCCCATCGACGCCTAAAGCCCTGGGTTAGCCAGGCACAAAGGCCGACTCCCGTCAACACCTAAAGCCCTGGGCCAGCCAGGCACAAAGCCCGACCCTCGTCGGCACCTAAAGTCCTGGGCCAGCCAGGCACAAAGCCCGACTCCCGTTGGCACCTAAAGCCCTGGGCCAGCCAAGCACAAAGCCTGAACCCCATCGGCGCCTAAAGCCCTGGGCCAGCCAGGCACAAATCCCAACCCCCATCGACGCCTAAAGCCCTAGGTCAGCTAGGCACAAAGCCTGACTCCCGTCGGTGCCTAAAGCCCTGGGCCAGCCAGGCACAAAGCCTGACTCTCGTCGGCACCTAAAGCCCTGGGCCAGCCAGGCACCTAAAGCCCTGGGCCAGCCAGGCACAAAGCCTGACTCCCGTCGGCACCTAAAGCCCTGGGCCAGCCAGGCACAAAGCCTGACTCCCATCGGCACCTAAACCCCTGGGCCAGCCAGGCACAAAGCCTGACTCTCGTCGGTGCCTAAAGCCCTGGGTCAGCCAGGCACAAAGCACGACCCCCGTCGGTGCCTAACGACCTGGGCCAGCCAGGCACAAAGTCCATCTCCCATCGGCATCTAAAGCCCTGGGCCAGCCAGGCACAAAGCTCGACCCCCGTCGGCACCTAAAGCCCTGGGCCAGCAAGGCACAAAGCCCGACCCCCATCGGCACCTAAAGCCCTGGGCCATCCAGGCACAAAGCCCGACTCTCATCGGCACCTAAAGCCCTGGGCCAGCTAGGCACAAATCCCGACTCTCATCGGCACCTAAAGCCCTGGGCCAGCTAGGCACAAAGCCCGACTCCCATCGGCACCTAAAGCCCTGGGCCAGCCAGGCACAAAGCCCGACTTCCGTTGGCACTTAAAGCCTTGGATCAGCCAGGCACAAAGCCCCCTCGGCACTGATGAAGCCCAAGAGGTCGCACGTCATTAACCAATGAATTTGGGGTGGAGGTCGCAAATGGACAAAGACATTTCATTTTGGAGAAAAATGATATTTCATTATATTTCATTAATTTGAAGTGAGTACAAAATGCCGACCTAGTCGGATTCGCAAAAATAAAATATAGGTGGGGGTTCACGGTTCGGCCGGTGCGGGCTCATCGTCGGATGGGGCCGCTTCCGAGAGACGCTCTGGTTCGACCTCCAAGGCTTGAGAAAAGTTAAAGTCTCGAGCGACTTTCTCTTTCCCGTGCTGAAATCCTTGAAGAAACACCTCCACCGAAGCTTCTGCCAGTTCATCTGTAAAGCGCTCAGACGCTTTGTATTCTTCTATGACCCTGGCGATCCTGGCCGCGACGACTGCTTCCACCTCGGCGGTGCGAACTCCTTCCTCTACAGCGAGAGCTACCGCTGTTGCCCTCTCGGCTTCCCGGGCGCGACTTGCCTCTTCTTCAGCTTTATTAGCCCTCTCCTCCGCCGACCTTTCCCTCTCTTCGACCGACCCTGCCCTCTCCTCAGCCAACCTCGCCCTCTCCTCGGCCGACCTTGCCCTCTCCTCGGCTGACCCTGCCCTCTCCTCGGCCGACCTCGCCCTCTCCTCGGCCGACCTCGCCCTCTCCTTGGCCTCGGTTGCCCGACTCTCAGTTGTTTGGATGGCCGAAGTCAATTCGAAGATGTGCAGGTCTCTCGCTGTGATGACGTTTTTGGCGTCCATCATCTGGCGGAGTGCCACCCACAAGCGGTTGCCTCAGCCTCCGCTCGGCTCTCAGCGGCCCTTATCTCATTGGCTCAGCAGTTCTGGCTGACTCTAGGGCCCCCTCGGCTGCCTCCGCGCAGTTACGGGCTTCCTCGGCCTCCTTCTGGGCCTCCCGCAGAAGGGTCTTTCCAACATGAATAACCCCCTTTGTAGCCCTTAGGGAGTTCGCAAGATGTGGGCAGGTTTCATGTTAAAAAACAAGAGAAAAAAAGAAATATGGAGGCAAAGGGTTATAGGACAACTCACTTTGACGAGGGCAGCGTAGGACTCGGTAGAACGTAGCCGCCTTCAGGTGGCTAAGCTCTTCCTGGACCTCGGGCACGAAGACCGGCGAGAGGATCTGCTCCGCCCAACGCCCATCGTTGAGAATGGAGTCCCGAGGCGGCCTTGGTCTGGCTCCATTCCCTTTGGCTGCCTCGGCGTTTCTAGACTCGGTGCGTGGGCTGCTCATTGGTGTCTATTCGGGGGGCGGGCTTACCGCCCCTGACAGCCCCTCGCCCCAGCTCCTAGCTGCCTCAGGAGGGTCGGTTCACTGGGAGCAGAGAGCTCCTCCGCTACCGCTGGCTCCTCTGCTACCGTCGGCTCCTCCACGGTCAGCTCCTCCACTGGTGCCCCCTCGGTCACCATCCTTTCTGGTGGGGTGTCGGCTGTAAGGTCGACCTCCGGTACGACCGGGAGCTTTTGCGGTGCCGGTGGATCGGGCACCCATGCTGTCGGGCATTTTGGAGCCGGTGCTTGCCGATCTTCACTCGGTTCTTCCCGGCCCCTTTTTCTGGCGATGACCTTCAGGAGTTTCTGGATCGGGATCTTCATGGCTATACAGCATCGGACAAGGTCAGCACAAAAAATAAAAATAAAAACGAAACCAAGCTAAACTTTGGCTAAGTATGAAGATGGCTTACCCCAATGGGAGATGAGACCCGCCATTTGGAGGTTATCTTCTGACAGAAGCAGGGTGTACCGAGGAATCTCGGAGGCCAACAACTGCCCGAACGCTTCCTTGTCCCTAGGATGGATGGTGGAATTAGCATTACCTCGGAGGTCGGGGTCTCCCCACCGGGACTTGACTTGGTCTAGACCAGCAAGAAAAATCGGGATTTCCATCCCTTGATAGAGGAAGGAAGGGGAAGCTTGAGGACCCAATTGGGTCGGGACTGGAACAACCACCAAACCTTCTAGGCCCGAAGGATGTAGAAGGACCGAAAAAGGGAGATTCAGGGGTGATGCCGAGGTGATGACAGAGGATGACGAAGGCGCTAATGACCCGAAGGGAGTTCGGGACCAGCTGGGAAGGAGTCAAGGAATAGTAGTCAAGGAGATTAACAAAAAAGGGAGGAAAGGGAGGGCGAAGGACCATCCTCAGGCAAATTTCATAAATGGCCACTCGGTCGGATCGAGAAGAAATGACTCTATCATCGGGAGTCGGAAGGAAAAGCCCAACGTCCTGAGGAATCTAGTAATGGGTCCGGATATTCGCCAAATCCTGGCTCGTTACCGTGGAGGTGGTCCCCTCCAGGGACTCCGCCTTCACCCTCGAGGAGGTGCCGGCCTCCGTCCGGCATCTCTTCGATGGGGCCCTGCCGGCTGCCGCCGGACGTGTCCCTATGGGAGCCCCGCCGGTGGCCTGCCATCGGGCCAGAGGGGCATGGTCCTCTGGATTAGAGGACCACTAAAGCGGGGGAGAAGGAGAGGGGGAAGGAACAGGAGAAGCTCGGTGCCTCTCGAAGGGAGAACGATCCTCTGGATCATCCCCCGAGGTCCCGGACGGGGAACTCATGGTTAAAAGAAAGAATAGAGGAGTTTGGAAGAGGTGAAAAGCTGACCTAAAGGAAGAAAAAGCTATGTGCAGGTTCTCGGGTTGCAGGGGAGACCAAAACGCAGAGACTCAGAGGAAGAAGACGATGTCAGGAGTGGTGTGGCCAGATTCAACCCCCGTCCGAGTTTTATTCAGCTTCAAATCATCCTTCCATGTCTCATCAGCCACGTGGACCCCCACCATAAGCTAGTTTGCCTCGGCAGTTGCCCAGCGCGTGATACAATGCGCCTCCGGCAAATGATGGGACTCCGCTGACGTCGCCGCTGTGAGAAGTAATGATGGCACGTCTTTCCTCATGGATTTCAAGGAGTTAACCTTGCCTCAAGGACGATCGTGGCGGGTTGAGTGGACGGAGGCGGCCGTCCCTTCACATTCCCCATGTCGTCCGCATAGAGCAGCTACAGTGACCAAGGACACGTGTCCAGGGACAACTCATAAAGGACGGGAATCAGCCACGTAGGAAGAGACACCCCTTTCGCCTTGCCGATGTGGGCCCGCTTCGTTTCAGGGGTGAGGGGGCACCTGATGTGGCTGATCCGACGCCGTTAGAATAAATGGTAATGATAGCTAACGGAGGTCCCCTTGACCCTGACGACCTCCTCATCCTTCGATATCAATGTTAGTTTCGCCAAGCATCTCACCCCCGAAACCACCTCCGGTCTCGGGGTGAGGGCACCACATCTCAACCCAGAGACCCCCCTCCGATCTCGGGGTGCACAAGTAGCATCTCACCCCCGAGACCCCCTCCGGTCTCGAGGTGAGGGCACCGCATCTCAACCCCGAGACCCCCCTCCGGTCTCGGAGTACACAAGTAGCATCTCACCCCCGAGACCCCCTCCGGTCTCGGGGTGAGGGCATCACATCTCAACCCCGAGACCCCCCCTCCGGTCTCGGGGTGCACAAGTAGCATCTCGACCCCGAGACCCCCCTCCGGTCTCGGGGTGCACAAGTAGCATCTCACCCCCGAGGCCCCTTCCGGTCTCGGGGTGAGGGCACCGCATCTCAACCGCGAGACCCCCCTCCGGTCTCGGGGTACACAAGTAGCATCTCACCCCCGAGACCCCCTCCGATCTCGGGGTGAGGGCACAGCATCTCAACCCCAAGACCCCCCTCCGGTCTTGGGGTGCACAAGCAGCAGACCACCCTCGAGACCCCCTCCGGTCTCGGGGCCCTGGCACAACATCTCACCCCCGAGACCCCCTCTGGCCTCGGGGTGCGGAAGCGATGCTCAGTACAAGGACTGGCCTTTGAACCAAATGACAACTTCAAGCCACCTGAAACACCCACGTGGCCCGCTGTGCGCTCGTAGCTGCGAGCGACCATACCTCATAACGGCGTATGGCTCATTGCACATGTGCAACTGTGCATGACCATGCCCCATTACGGAGTACGATTCACTATCACTCATAACTGTGCATGGTCACATCCAGCGACGACGTGCACCAAATGCAACCGTAGCTACCGGACACCTGTAAAGCTGTACTGACAGATAACGCAGGATGCCTCCGACACGCGTGGTGGCAGTACGACCCGTCACCGTCAAGTCTCACCCCTTTTGTCTGTTATCAGAGGAGACACCCCGGAATCAGCGACCTTTTGGGGATGGACAGCGGATTTTTGAGAAGGTATAAAAGGCCACACTCTCACTGTAAGTAGGGATCCGAGAACTAAGGTTTTCTAGTCTTCTTCTTGCTAGTAAAAACCCTAACTCTCTAGCTTCTTCAGCTAGTGAGTTCTCATCTGTTCCCAAGTGACTAACTTGAGCGTTGGAGGGTCCCCACCGGAGCATCCGGTCTCCGGGGACTTTTCTTGTAGGAGTCCATTGAGGAGGACGTCCATTTCCCCAGCGCTTGAAGAAGGTGACTTGGCGTCATCAGCATGAAACTAGAAGGATGCTTTTGCTGCAAGGCTGTAGGGAGACCAACCAATTATCATTGCATGGTCTTAAAGGAATAATGAATGCCAGTGGACCTTCATTTGCCTGAATTTTTGGAGACTATGGTACAATTCGGCCTTTTGGTGGTGTGTTTTGGATGTTCAGGAAATCTAGATGTTCTTTTAACAGAATTGTCTGATATGCCCTACAACAATGGCAGAGCTTGTATTTTGTCCCCAGGACATTATGAAAGGGGGTTTTGCCCTCTAAAAATTAGGTTCTTAGTGTTACATATTACATTCTAGATCCTTAAGAAGGCATTGGATTCTTGTACCTACAGCACTGTTAAAGGGAGCTACCAGCAGTCATGGGTTTAGAAATTCAAGTGAGAGCAAGACATACTTCATTATGACAATATATTGTGCCACACTTATTATGATTGACCAATAATCTCAAGATTTACCAAGTCTGATTCTTTTGTCCATAGTTTTGACAGTTTGCTGGGTTTCACCTTAAGGCAATACTTTCTAGGGCATGCATGCCATTTCTTAGATATCAAAGCTCTCTTCTTTGGATTCTTTTTTCAATTATCTGCATTTAGACTGGCCACTGTTATTGTCATCATTGCAATAATTGCCAGTAGATTATTTTGTACAAACATCAATGGTGTCTGCTCTTTTTGTTGCTGTCACTTTAGATTAGAACCAGGTTTTTTCTCTGGTTGTCAGTGCTTGTTCACATATATATTCGTTAACCATTATGGGAACTACCAATGTATCATTTATTTTTCTTTTTGCCCTGAATGTGTAGCCTGGAGCAGTATACGTTGCTCAGACTTTGAAGTTTAAGTCGCTTGTCTACATTGGACATGAGGCTGCGGCTGAAGTACAAGCAACGCATATTAGAGAAAACAAGAAAAGATACATGTTAGTGATACCATATCTCTCCTTTTATGAAGAGCATAGGTTTCCCTTATTTTAACATATCCATTTTCTCTATTGGCAGTGTGATGTTTACAACAAAATGTTTTGTGGATAAGGAATCTCTTGTCCTTGAGGGTGAAGCCACAGCCATATTACCAACTTTAGCCCTGAACAAATGACAAGCATTGATTTTACAGGCAAAATTCTCTTCAGTTTTTTTTTTTAAACACTTTATGGTTTCTTAGAACGCTATTTGGTTCATATTTCCAACTTGTTACAATGAAAAAAAAAGTATATATCAATATCATAGATAAAAATTTCTCAGCATGCCCAGCTGGAATGAATCTAGAATAACAGATTATTGCATGTTAGAGACAAAATATTCGTTAGCTCTCATCTTAGCATCCAGACACACAAAAATAAGGTATATATACATGCCCACATAGCAAGCCATGCAGGTTCTTACCATTTGAAATTTAAACATATTGTGCATATGGGTGGATCTTCGGCAGCTAATGCAGGTTTTCCTCTGATGATTTCTTTTGGGTTATTTTTGCTGCCTCGTCCAAGCATGTAGTGTTGTATAGTTTGGGTGGCTAGGATGAGACCATCCCTGTTGTTGCAATTTACATTTGCTGGTAATGTTTTAATGGTGTGCTATGTGGGCAAACTTATAATAACCACATTCGTGCTATGCTGGAGATCTATCATATCCAGGTCTCTCTGTATAAAGAATTTTCCAATGTGTACATGCCTCTCTTTCCAAAATTTGTGGTATTTCCACATCATAAGTTCTCTGTTATACAAGCGGTAAGCATCCTCATCCTTTCTTTTTCAAGTTAGTGTTTTGGTGTTTTGGTTTGCAGAACTGTTTGTGGTTCAGGTGAAAATTGTGGCCATTAATCTTTCATATAGCGTTATCATGATAATAATAGTTTGCAATTAATTATGACTAACAGTTTTTTTTCTCCATGCTAGGGAAGTTGAAAAGATTTTGTTTCTCAGCAAGTGGGATGCTAGCAGACGGTTGGTACTCTGGCTGTCAAGATTTAACTTGTTCATCAATATAGAATAATTTAACTGATCAGTTTGAAAACACGTCAGTGGAGGATTTTCTCATTGTCATACATGTCTTCCCAAGAGGACTCTGGAAATTCCATATATATTTGATTGAGCAATCAGCTAAGATCGGGCCTTTGTTTTCTTTTTTGCTTTGTCTAAGCAACCATCTGTCTTAACTAATTATACAATAACAACATTGTGGCTCATTCTTTTTCAGTAGTTTCATTGATTTATTTCTCTGCATATATATTATTTTGTGTTTCATTATAAACTTTTGATTTACTTGATTGGACCATCAAAATTTTCACAACAAAACCATTTTCTATGCTATTGTTTTGGAAATGAACATAGGCCATAAATGAAAAATGACTTGTTTCCTGAAGCTTTGCTTTTGCGCATTCCTTTATTATGATTGTTGTTCTAAAATAGAGCTGCCAGCCTGCTGCGTAATTGACTCACAACAGAAAAAAGGAATAACAAAATCACTATTTTAAAAATTTTGATGTGCATCATGCATAATTTTCCCTCATGTTCATATCCACATCCAAACAATGCAAATTAGATGAGGCAGCACCTTCAATTTTTCACAATAATTCATGGATTGAATATTGAAGTAAAATAGCAACAAATCCTCAAAACTTCATCAATAACATATAATATCTGGAAGACTGCACCAGACAATCCTGCATTTCATTCAAAATTTTAATAGAATATAAGAGTTAAGGAAAAATTAAAATCTTGATGAAGGGACAACACTACAAAATAATCAATGCTATTACAACATTGTCCCTTCTCAAGTCGCACTCCATCCTCAAATCTGTGATTTCTGAGTCATCTAACCTAATTCTGGAAGACCAAATAGGGCAGAGTGCTTAGATGGCGAGACCTTCAGGTTCTGCAACTACTGATGCCTTTGGTTTTGGCCTCTCCACAACAATGTCCTATGTTGCTAAGACCATTCCAGCAACTGATGCAGCATTAAGCAGTGCACATTTTGTCACCAGCTTCTAACAGATTCTTATACCTATCAATCATTGCATTGCAGCCAACCTCCCACTCACTGTTCTTAATCTTCTCCACCACCACTTCACCTTCCACACCTGCATTATGTGCCACCAGTATCTCTGTCCAGTTAAAACAGCAAGTATTAGTCTAATAATTTTTGTTTGCAGTTTAGCTAATGGAGCTCACAATGCCTAAACTTCTAGCTGATGAATTCCTCATGAAACAACTTTATATATACATCTATTGTTATATTTACTTTTGTGAGCACCAAGGCGCTCATCTGCATCTTCAATCTTTTCCTTTATGGCGGGAATACAGGTAGAGAGGTGAACTTAGGCAGCACCATCTCCAGGAACAATTCCTTCCTCTGTAGCAGCAGAAGTAGCATTCTTGGCATCCTCAATTCTTATGTTTCAGTCTTCAAGCTCCATCTCTGTTGCAGCACCGACCTTTATAACTGCCATGCCACCAGAGAGCTTTGCAATCCTCTCTGCTAGCTTCTTAGAATCGTGAACAGAATCTGTCACTGCAAGCTCCTTTTTCTGCATATGTTTTGCTTGTATCTCATCCTTGGTTGCTGCATGTGCAATTATGGTGGCAGAGTTCTGAGAAAATAGTAACCTTCCTTGCCATTCCAAGCTGCTCCACCGATGCATTTTCTACCAATAATCCAAGATCTTTGGCTGAACTTCAGCTCCTGAATAGGCAAGTGATGAAAAGAAAGGACAGGAAAAGGGAAGATAACAAGACAGATGATTAATGAATACAAATACTTGCAATATGAATGGAATAATATAAATCAGGGTTTTATAGAAACATGATTGAAACATCAGGTCTCTCAGTTGAAGGTGCACTGGGTATAAGTTGAAAGATGATCTAGTCACTTCATAAATCATAGTACAATAGTATCTTCTTTAAGTCTAATACACCATACTTTACATGTTATCTTACAAGACAACACAATATCATCAATGCTATTTAGACACAAAACATCCAAAAGAATCCAACAGACAAGCCTTTTAAAAATTGGATACAGGAAACACCTGTCTCTTATATGCCTATGATAAATTATGTAATCATTTATGTGCATAATTATTGTGCCTGGCATACTGTTCCTTTATTTCACGAAATTGATTAAATGCTTAAAAGATCTTATGTAACACTTGACAACTTCCATCTGGATGTGGCAAAAATGATGATCACTCAAATTTGATGCCCTATAGTCAAGGAGTGTCATGAAGTAGTTGTGTCCAACATGTTAAAGAGCATAAAATCAGGAGTTTCTAGGCATGCAGTAGCTGTATATGCGTGCACACTGATAAAAATAGATTCTACTAGAGAGTTTGTCCTGTGAATCCTTCCTCTTCACACATAATAAAGCATTTTCTATAACTACTAGTTAAAGATCTTTCGACTATAATGTAAAGGAACAGAAATACATGAGTGAATGATATGAAGAAAATATTATATTCTCCATAGTTTTCAGGAAAGAGTTGAATAGGAAAATGTAGATATAGATAGAGTGCTCTCTGGCATCACTCTGGATGATCATAATTAAGAAAGAGTTGAACCTTCCCCCCAAAAAGTAGAATTTGAATTGGCTCCGTCTAGCTAAGCTGTGAACTAATGAAAAATTAAGCAAAATTGGCATTCTTAACAAGCTTGGCTCAAACATAAAACTAAGTCACAATGAAAACATGCATCAATAACAACAATTAACACATTTTTCCAGCTATATATATTATTCTTGCAAAAAGATGTGAAGAAGATTTTCAGTCCCACGTTAAGTCCTAAATAACTTAATACTCATGCATAGAGCTCGCCTGTTTTTATTTAAAAATTATCTTAATTGACAAGTAGAGAAGAAATCAAATTTGAATAAACAATTGGAGTTAGTTGGACCTAACCATTTTAACCTAATTGTGAGTCCACAACCTCAACGAAAATGATTTGCAGGCCTATCAGCATGTATGCTAAGCCAAGTAGCTAAATGACTGAAGAGAACCTTCTAAGTAAACATTGACAAAATGCCTTGACACTTCACAAGGCTTATAATCTAATAATGCACCAAGTGCCAGAGAGAGAGATGGGGAAGGGGGAGTGAGTGAAGGGGGAGAGAGAGAGAGAGAGAGAGAGAGAGAGAGAGAGAGCGCAAAAAAATTTGAAAAACAAGAATAAGATAATAAAAAAGCTTAAATGAGAACTACTATCCCATCAAAGAAGGATATATTAGATGAGTAAAACCACCGGCAATAATCAGTCAATACCAATTAAAACAGGAACATGATGATCTTCATTGACATGCTCTTTGCAACCAAAGTCAGTCAGAATACAGAATTAAATCTGAATCAGGATTTATGTAAACTATTTAATCTGTGAAGACCATCATGGTAATTTCCAAAACCAGGAGCTTTAATTGCACCAACATTAAGAATACCCTGCGGCTCATTCACAACAAGAGTTGCCAAAGCCTCACCAATTACATCCTCAGTAATAATGAGAAGAGGATCTCTCACTTGCATTGCTTTCTCCAACAAAGAAATCATTTCTATAATTGTTGAACTCTTCTGATCAGTCACTAGAACTTTGGCGGATTTGTGACAAATTGTGGGGAGATAAAACCTTGGTTAATCTGCAATGATGGTTTCAAAAACACATAACAAAGTCAATATGTTGCATAATGCACATAATTCGAAATATAAAGGAAACAATGAGTAGGGTAGTTTGAAGTCTTGGAAACAGCAACAAACCTTCATTCCTTCTTCAACATCGACACTAGTCTCAAATGATGAAGAAGACTCAATACAAAGAACACCATCAGGGTGAACTTTATCCATGGCATCAGCAATCATGCTCCCCAAAAAATCATCGTTACCAGCTGAAATAGAGGCAACAGCAGCAACAGCAAATAAAAGGATTTCAGTAAACAAAATTCTATTTACTCGGAACTAAATTACTAATATCATTAATTTTAACACTATTGAAAGTCTTTTCTAATTATACAGGTGACCACTTTAAAGTGTAACGCAATTACCAACCTAACAAAATTGCTGATTATCCCCAAACAGAAAGTGCGACAGGAGTTAGAAACACACCGTACACGTCAAGATTATGATACATTTGTTGTCACCACATCCCATAACAGGCGAGCTTTCTTCTCAAGCTCTTCCACCAGCTCCTGTACAGTCTTGTCAATTCCCTTTTTGGTGGATACAGGATTTGCACCAGAGGTCACACTTAGCAGACCCAACTTGATGATTTGTTGTGCAATAACTGATGCAGTTGTAGTGCCATCACCGGCAGAGTCATCTGTCTTGCTAGCAACCTTCGATACACAATAAAAGAACATGCGCCATCACTAATCCATTTTCCTATTTATTACAAGCATAAAAGCACTGAAGCATGACAAATTTTCTGTCCAGAAGTGGTCACAACCATTGGATCTTACAGTCTTAATACAGACACTCATAGCTCTTGAATCATATTATTAAGTCAACCTAGACTATACAGATACTTTCCCTATTTCATTGGCCCTACAAATGTTCTCCTGTGGTAAGGATTCTCTCTCCCCCTCATGTATTAAATCAGCTTAAATATCTTTTACAATTTTAGTTTTGCATTGATTCGGATACCACATAATTAGCACTTTCGAACTCTTTGTGCCTTCAGTGAAGTGAGAAAATATCTGTTTTTTATCTTTAACTGTTAATTTGCTTTGTCTACTTATATAATTAATTGCATTTGAAAATAGATAATTTTCACCATATTTTGCCCTCCAAAACATGAACTTGTACGGGAATACTTAATTGAAATTTGAAAAAAAGGGATGAAGTTTCATCAAGGTTATCATTGCAAGACATGAACAACCTAGAGGACAAAGATCATATGAAAAGCTAAAGGGGAGGAAATACAAGATGGTGCCATAAAACTACCTATTTACCTCACAAATCAATGCTGCACCAGCATTCTTTAATGGATTTGCAAGCTCAATAGAGAGAGCAATGGTGACCCCTTCATTAACGAAAAACTCATCCCGAACAACATTTCTTCTTTCAAAACATGATTACGTTGAAACTCATTATGAACTTCCTTAAAATTGCAATCAATTTTTAATCCTAACATCGGATCAATTTTTAATCATAACATTGTTATCCTTTAATACTAAGTATTAGATTTTTATTTTAACAAACTTTAATATTTAGTGGTAAGAATTAGTTATTAATGTTAACAAACCTTATGGTGAGTGCATAGGAGTCAACTTATATCCTTATAAAATAAGGATTCTAATTTTAATAGGATGCAACTGGTCACTTCTCTATACAAGCACATGTAGCCCTGGCTTTATCATCAGTGAGAGAATAAGGAAAAGATGAAGATTTCTGGAGATATATTCTAGCTCTGCTGGGTATACATAAGCCTAAGGTGTGTGTAAGAAAGAGAGAGTTGTGAGAGAAAGAGGGTGACCCAAGGATAGGCTCTTTTCTTATTATTATTTAATATATATTTTCTCTCTCTAATATTTTTCTTTCACTATTATTACTTATTTTAAAGCAGCGCTTCTTGCATCTTGAGCTGGTGCATTTTATCTACATCGAAAGCATTCCATTCTACACAGTAAACTAACACTAATTAGTCCATTTAAAATCTAAAAGCTCTACCAATGTTTATAACCTTTACAACCATAAAACTACTCAATCACTAACTATTGGGCAACATGGCTTAGGTGCCATGTCATACACCCACACATAGTCCCATGTGACGGGACTCTTCGTATCTAGATACTGAGAGCAAGACTCTTGGTATTCCGCTCTCAGCCTGCTGTTAGCCCATGCCTATAACAAAAGATGGGGGGGGGGGGGTCTTTTGGGTGATAGAGGCTAAGATACGAAGCACGGAATAGCCTTTCTTCCTTCTCTTCCTCACCAACACTACAGCTTAGGGGTATGGACTAATAGGGAACTCTGGTAGCCCCAACGACCGATGATCTTGCTTTCTACTAACAAGGTATGTTTCCCTATTTTTGGCCATTCGATTGGTATCAGAGCCTCACCAGTCGTCACCGCCCATGGGCTGGTAACAGGCGAGGGTAGAGGTTGTAGGGGCTCAGGCCGTGGCGGCCAGACATCGTCGCCTGTCCCTGCTGTGGCCATGGGTGCCGCAGCAAGAAGAAAAAAAGGTTCTACAGCGGCCATGTGTGCCACAGCGGCCATGGGTGCCACAGCGGACCTCGGATTGCTCAAACCGAAGGGGAGGGTCCATCGGATCCTCATCGATGGCCGAGAGGTTCTTTTCTGGCCGCCAGGGATCCTTTCCCCTCCTTCCCCGGCCGTCAAAGGCCAGGAACGATTGATCTCCCTCCTGGTCGCGAGCCTGTCCACGTGACACAAGTCGTTCTCATGGCATGGGATCACTGGACCCATTCCGGCAACCGGCATCGGCCCTGCCAGTCGCCGAAGCGCTCCCAGCCGCTTCCCCGGCCGCCAGAGGGCTGGGGAAGCCCTAACCGCTGCCACGAGGGTGGCGGGTGTGCATGTGCCTGTAGGCTACGGGGCCGTCGGACCTTCTCCAACAACCAATGGCCCTTCGCACACTGCCGAAGACCCCCCTAGGCTGGCTGTCGGGTCGTTGGGGGGCATTCAGCTTCTTCCTCGGCCATTGGAGGGCTGGGGAAGTACCTGACTCTGCCACACACACGGTAGATGCGGGTCCCTATGGCCACTGTGGCCACAGGGCAATCTTTGGTGGCCGGCGACATCTCGCATGCTGCCGGAGATCCCCCTCGGCCCCCTTCCAGTGGCCGGAGGGCCGGGATGGCCCCACACCACTGCCGTGTTGGTGGCGGGCGTTGGGACAAGCTATGGGTTTACGGGTTGCACTACCCATAAATTTGCGGTCATCCAAGGGCATTTTGGTAATTACACCATCATAATATATATCAAAAAAATTTGGCCTCATGTTGCTAACGTGGCAGCCACGTCAACTCTATGATGACGTGGTAAGCACAGCCAGCTCGACTCACATGGGTCCCATATACGTGCAGCCAGCATGGCTGTCCATGTGTCCATGGGACATGGCGTACTGATGCAGACAGCCCGTTGATGTGGCTGGTTATGTTGTAGCCATGTAGCACCTGTGTGGTAGCCACGTGGTGCTTGCATAATAGTCACATGGCAGTCCACGCAGACAGCATGCTGACATATAATGGATGCTGGCATGGTGGCTAAGTGGCCATCCATGTGTCAGTCCTGCTGACAACAGCAGCCTGCATGGCATTTTTTCTGATTTTTTGGATTTTAAAATTATAAAAAAATTCAAAAAAATCAGAAAAAATCATAGAAAAATATGCAAAAATAAAAAATTTAGAAAAATTCATAAAAAAATTATAAAAAATTTATTGAAAGTTTTCTTGATGTGGCATGATTGTTGTGCTTTATGCATGGATTTATTATTGCCATTCTGCCTAATTTTCTGCATATATTTTCTGAATGTATAATTATTTATACTGAGTGTATAAATATATTTTATGCATGTTTCTGTATATTTTCTGTTGACATAATTATTTATGCTTAGTGCATAAGGGGTATTTATGTCATTTGCCATATATATTCTATGAGCATGTTGTGAATAATATAGATGTGTTCTATAAAAAATTATCAGATTCTATGTTCCATCTTATTAAATGAGTGATGATTTTGAGCTTAGTAAAATTTTTGATTTCATTTATAAGTAGGAACATCTGTAATCTGGTTAATGGTATACCCTGATGTGTGCCTAATGTCCATATCTTGCTTGACTGAATGAAGTGATGGCCTCCAACACTATGATAGCTGATCTCAATATTGGTGAGATTAAAAAGGACTAGACCCTGTATGAGTTACAGAAGGAACTTCCTACTATCTATGGCGAGGGAGGAGCATTACAACCTATTCCAGGGATCGCCACAGAAGTGGGAGTGCTCGACCTATTCTAGGGATCGCCATAGATAGTGAAAGTGCTGGGCCCAGTGGAACTGACGCACCAGACAGTGGGAGCGCACAAGCTGAGCCTAGTGGAAGCTCACCCATTAGGGTTGATGCACCATAAGAGAGCGGTCCTTAGAATCCAGATCTGCAGTTACAGAGAAACAAACGTGATCTTATTCCACAACGATATTCAGAGATTGTATGGACACCATTGACTATATGTTAAAGTTTATGAAATATTTATTTTTATTATTATGATGAGTTCATATTTATAGGCACATATATGAATAAATGTCATAGGCTTAGATTAGACCACTCACACGGATAATTGCTCTAACACTTTTGTGGTGGGTAGGATGAGACTAAAGTAGCCATTGTAGATGCTTTAATAGCAATGTATGGGTTGCAGATTGCATAAGTTACAACATGGGCTACATAAATTATAATAGAATAGATTATAATCAAAGTTGCCTTGGTTTGAACGTTAACTGAGATGAGACTCAGGAGAGTCAAGTATGAAATACATACATGCTTGTGCGATGTATGAATATTGATATATCCACAGAACTGTACTAAGCCTATTGTAGCCGAACTGGAAACTGGAAGCATTGAAGTGTGCTCGAGTCAAGCAACTTTGTGATGCTTAGACATGTGTTCGTACGGTGTTTGAGTATGACATGGCCCATTGAGTGGGAGCTCCACCATAGCATCTTTATGTTGCATGTGCTAAAGTCGATCCAATAAGGGGTAACGCGATATATTTCCTCTCCGTTACCGTGTGAGCCTTACAACTATGTTGTGTCCTTAGACTTGAACCTATATCATGAATTTAGAGTTTAGGATGACTTTCTTAGTCTTGTCCTCCAGGGTCATGGAATGAATACGGCCACATGAGACAATCCTAGGAAGTCAACTGGACAAAGATGGATTGGTATGAGTGTTCAAGGAAAATTATTCGTGGCCATACCTTATGTTTGTGATCCATTGCCTGGGCAATCATGTGTATGAGTTGCATATAATTATGGATACAAATATTTTAACTATGTTTTTTTTTCAAGTACTGCTCAGGGAAGATCTCTTGAGGGATTGAAAGTGTTTGATCAGGTATAATCAAATTTTCTGGGACATAGACGAGATTGGATTGTATTTCTGTTCGCTGCATTAGTTATTTATTAACTTAATGCAATATAGCTATGCCTGACTTTATATATATTTGATTTGATGGTTCTCCAACACCTTTCAAGGGTTAGATGATTAGCATCATGATAGGACAACTTGCTTGATTGAATTCTCAAAATAAATCTGTCACATTGCTTACTTGAAAGCTTCCTTAGAAATTTTGCTAGATATTTAAGATGGAATCTGGCCTTTATCGATGTTTCCATGTCTAGACCTTCACGGGAAACCAAATTTTTTTGCTATCAATCAATGTTTGCAGGTGTCATAATTAATGGTCTGTTCTATTTTTTTCTTGAGAGACATCTATGTCGTGTTCTCAAGTCAAGTAAACCATAGCTTTGATGCACGAAACAATTAGCCATCATGTTCATGAGTCTGAGTAAGTGTAGAATTTTGCTGCACATGAGGCTGCAACGAAGTCTCTAGTCATTTATGCTATTTTGTAAGTGAGGTCATTTGAAAAGAAATTCATACATGATTCACCCAATTTTATTAGATAAGTGAAAAATAAGAATATTGGAATTTATTATAATGAGATGAGAGCAAGCATTGTATTTAATTGTATCATGATAATATGAGTGATCATGCGATCAAGGCACGAGTGGATAAGGTTTTTAGTGGAGCATAGCTTGAAAGAAGACCTTTCGTGTAAATAAGGTTTCATGGGTTCCATGCCACCTTTTCCGTGCTAAGATAATATATAATTGGTTTCCATTCAAGTGCTTTGATAATTCTTTACATGCTAATAATTAGGCAGCCAAACTTGTTGATTATGTTTTCTAGTAATTGTAAAAGAGATTGAAGATCATTTGTTGAGGCTTATAGGTTCAAATTAAGGACTTTGCAGAAAAGCTAATTTTAATTGAAAATTATTGCAAAGCCTAATTCATCAAAAATATAAATATAATAATTTATTACTATGAGTTACTAGACACTACTATATGAGACAAGAAATTGGTTAAATTAATTACTTATGCAAAAATAATTAGCATGGACTAACTATATCTCAAATCAAGGATAATTTCTTAGCTAGAAATTACTAATATTTTGGGGTAATAACTCCAAGTCTAAATTTATGCATATATTAAATGGACTTCAAATAGATAAGTTCTGATGTGTCATCTATGGTTATATCAGAAAATTTGACTCTACGATGGATCTAATTTTACCTTATGCAATAATAAATGGTTTATTAATAGATGGACTTGTCTCAAATCAAGTTAATAACACTAAATTCTAGTCAAGTAATCAGCAATTGTGCATAAAGATTTCCTTAATACTAGGCTATGCAAGGCATTTTGTTATCTATTGCTATCTTATTAATGATACGGTTCGATTTTCTCATGTTAGCTATGGATATTTCTAGGTATCTTCCTCTAAGCTTTATAATCTACTCCGCTAAGTGATCATATTTCTAAATCAAAAGCTTTTTAATTTTAGTAGACTTCTACCCTACTGATCCTTCTTTCTTACATCATTTGGTCATAATAGTTTAAATCCTACTCAACCCTACCTTCAAGTGATTAATTACATATTTAATCGAATTGAATTATAGCCAATTACACCAACTAACCCATTTTCTTTGATTTTGAATATTGATTCACTCACTCATGATTTAATTTCATCAATTGATCAATCTTAGGCTCAATTGAATAAATTCCATATGATTCTATCAATTAACCTGAATGGGTTAACTAGAATCCAATCCACTAACTCACTTTAGTTCTCTTCTTGCCTCGTATCTATTCCATCTCCATCCAAATTATTCATTTTCTTCTAAAGCCAAGCAAAGGAATAACCTTACTTGAAGCTAACAAATCTATTTCAAAAGTTGGAGGCCGAGCTTGGAACACCTAGCCATCAGTGATGTTTAAAGGCATAAACACCATTACTACAAAGAAGGCAAGAAGGAAGGTTGGGGAGGTTATGAAAGGTCAGTTACCTAATGGTTTTGAAATTATATCAATGGTTTCATGATCCAAGTGATTTTGAAAGTACATTTATTCTATTTGGGTTGGAATTTTTCTAGACTAAATCTATAAATGATCAAGAATTATGATGGGCCAATCTGCATGATGGAAGTCCTGATGGTATGCTGTTATTGCTCTACAATGTACAATGAAAACAAGAAAAATGGGTTCTCTATAGGAAAAGGATAAACTATATCCACAAGACACAACCAATTGAATTATTATAGAAAACTTAAAAAAATATTATGTGCTCTACTAAGTGGCTGGGAATTTGAGTTTGTTTTTTGTCATAACCTCTTTCTATGAAGCAACCCAATTCTTTGAATGCAACAGTCTGTTTGAAATCACCAATCCAGATTGGGTGCTACTACATCAAATTTGAATGAACAAAATATCTTGCTAAGCTATTCCAATAAATTTTAGTATAATATAGAACTCCTTTACATCTATGTCCATGAGCTTACATTACTTGTATTGCATATAGACTAACTAGGTATATTTCCAAGTTTGGTCATCTTCCTTGGAGTGCACTTAATAAGGTATTAGATACCTTAAAGGAATCATATATTATAGTCTTCATTTTACCAATGGCCCTACAATTCTTGACTTACACAACAATAAATTTATAAATGGACATGGTTTCAATTTGACTGGTGCTTCTTTCTCTTAAAAATTAGCAAAGTATTATTACTTGATCCACTATTGAAGTGAAATTAGCAGTTTTTTGTGCAACATGTAGTCAGGAAGAGTGGCTTAAGGATCTGTTCATAGATCTTCCCTTCTTGGTCAGACTAATTCAAGATGTCTTAGTTACTATGACAACGAAGTAATTAATTATAGATAGGGCTAATAGTAATAAACATAATGAATAGAATATAATAAATAGGTTTGTGGAATTGAGGTATAATTTTGTCTCGAGAAAACTAATAATGTTGCTTTGAATTATAATTAATATTAACAGTGGTTCTTTGAGGAGCTTCGCCAGTCGAGAGAGGGGAGAACAATTAAGTTGCTGCCTGTGGCGTGTGCCAATCTCCCATATCAACACAATCACATTTAAGTTGTAGTTCTACTCCTATTACATTGTAATTAAATATAATTTCTATAGACCATACCGAGAGCGAGGTGACTGACGGAAATTTCAGTATTCTTCTACTATTAGAATGCGAAAGAGATGGGAAACAATCATTAGCTACGTTTCAGTAATTGCCATTTTTAATTATCAGTTCCTGGCAGTCCTGCCAGTGATATCGAAAGCAGTACTGGTTAGATGACATAAACCGGATGGTCCCCTGTGGAAATAGGATAGTTCTCCTCACAAATATTAGGATATATGGTTGCAACCGGGCTCTTGAATTACTATTTTTAAGACTGCAAGGTTGAGCATGACAGTCTCAAAGAACTTGGGCACAATTCATTGGAATATGATACTAGTTAGTGTTATTAGCAATGGTAAGGCCAAATATATTATATATCCACTTCCAATAGACCAAACGAGCACAACACAGGTATGCTCAAAGGCAAACATAGTTTTAATGTAGGTCAAAAGTACATTTCAAACATTTTCCAATGCCAACCACTAGCAATATATCCAGCAATTTATCATTGCATGATCTCAAATGAATAATGAATGTCAGTGGACCTCCTGAATTTTTGGAGACTATGTTATCTAAATTTTGGGTTCTTAGTGCGAGATATTACATTCTAGATCCCAAAGAAGGCTTTGAATTCTGGTTTATAGAACTGTTTGAATTTTTATTTACCAAACATGTTTTGACAGATATTTTTATTTTTTAAAAATAAAAATATAAGTAGAATTGTTATCAAAAATTAAACACAACATAAATTTCACCTTTATATAATGAGTGGAATGATGAATGCAACAACCATTTTGGCCAAGCGAGTGGAACTTTTTTTCTAGAGGAATTTTTAGTACATCCTTTATCAAGGATGACTCAGGTCTTCCACATGGACAAAACCTTGTTTATACTTTATACTGCATGACCAGGTGTAAAAGTGCCACTGGCTATGACATACGTGAAACACTTGCCAAGTAAGTGATGCTCTGATCTCAAGTTAACTCATGAGCCATTAGTTGTTATCCTTACAAGTCAAGCAAACAATGTATGGACTTACGTTGTGTGACTAATCTACTTTTGGTCCTATATATATCCATGCCAGGCTGCTGCTAGAGGGCTTCCGCCATCCACATGGTTCTATATATATATATATATATATATATATATATATATATATATATATAGAGGATCTATCTACTTATGGTCCCATAAATTTTCTTAGGAACCGATGAGACTTGGACTCGGACTTGAGAAAACAAGTATTACCCATATATCACGGCAATGAAATGGGTGGATGAAAATTTTTGGCCGGAACGTAGCTTGCAGGCTACGCCTGACTTTATGTACGTATATACTTGATTTGATGGCTAGCTCTCCAACACCTTTCAGGTAATAAGACCCTGTTCTCTCTTTTTTTCTTTGAGAGAAATAAATGCTGTGTCAAGTACATGATGGCTTCACTGAATGGAATAGGTGGCCGTTATCTTCATGCATGGGTCAAATAAACTGTAGAATTTTGCAGCACTGCTTTGTAATTGACGTCATTTGAAAAGAAATTCATTGATGGTTCATCCAATTTTATTAGGTACGTAAAAAATTAGAATATTGCAATTTATTCCAACGGAATGAGAGGAATAATTATTTTTGTACCGTGATAGTATGGATAAGCATGCGTTCAAGATACGAGTGGATAAAGACTAAGTTAGTGGAGGGGCATTTAACAAAGAGGCATTTGATATCTCTTCTTGTCTCATTATCCAAATTACGTGATTATATATATCAAATCCCGCGAGTAACATAGAATCATTTAAGGATAACCATCCGGAAAACTTCATGCATATTGATTAGCTTTAACAACAAAAGAAGGGGTTATAGATGATGCTGCTGAAATCTGTCCTCCGACTCGGGCACGATCGGACTTCAGGATGAGCTCCCTCCTGGGCGGACCTGCAAAACAGTTCTTATGCGAGAGGCGTTAGGGGTGGCCCTTCGTGGAAGACCCTTCGACGCTCAAATCAATGGGGATCGGCAATCGACAAACAAGAGGAGAAGGCTCTCGCTGAAGAGTCTCTCCAGGGGTGGCCTTTCGAGAGCTTTGAGCAGAGCGCTAAAGGTGGAAAGGGGTGAGCAGAGGTAGAAGGAGAGTGTGCCAGTGAGCAAGTGCGCATACCTCAGGAGCCGGAAGACGGCTCTATTTATAGAGGATCACCTGATTCCCTGGGGGTGTCATAAGTCCAAAAGTCGTTAGGATTTGAATCTAGTTTGTTATGAGGTCAGCAAGATTTGCATCTTGTTGGTTAGAGGATCGACGGCTGGGAGAGCTGGTTGATGTCTCGAGATTTGGTGAGTATGTAGGCTCCAGGGCTCTAGGCCACTCTCGCGGGTCCTAGGCCACTATTAGATATGATTTCTGTTTGGAATCTTACGAATTTGAACTCTCCCGCACGGATTCGCAGAGGTTCTTGAGTGCCCGGGTCTGCCAGGGCATAATAATAACTCGGCTGGCGAGGCACACTCGGATAGTTCGGCTAGGGCCGAGAGACAGGGATGGCTCGGCTGGGGCCGACAGAGACGATACAGCTCGGCTGAGGCCGAGAGATGATATAGCTCGGCTGAGGCCGAGAGATGTGATAGCTCGGCTGAGGCCGGGAAATGATATAGCTCGGCTGAGGCCGAGAGGTGATATAGCTCGGCTGAGGTCGAGAGATGATGCAGCTCGGCTGAGGCCGAGAGATGTGATAGCTCGGTCGAGGCTGAGAGATGATATAACTCGGCTGAGGCTGAGAGGTGTGATCCGCGCCTTGGGAATCCTTGGCTCGGTGAGGGACTAAGGTGCCCCGATCTACTGAGGCTGACTTATCTCTAGCGGATATTGTTCAGTACGTGAGAGTCAGGGTTGATCCTAAACCCTTGTACGATTATTTATGCAACGATGATTTTACCCCTCAACACATACCCCCCACTCCCTAGTTCGAAGCGTAGGTTCAGGCGTAGGGAGTTTAACTCCGGGTGACACGATCTGAGTGGGTTTGGATTTGACAGCCCATGTAATGGTGCCCTAATGAATGCTGCATGGCCGCCTTGCCTTTACGGGATAGAACCGTCGCTTCCTAGGGGTAACAGTTGGGGAAGTGCCACGTAGCAAATCCTGATTTTCACGGTACCTGCAACGGCAGTTCCGGGCATCTTGATCAAGATGCCTTATCTTCTTTTTGAGGCAGTTTCCTTCGGGGAGAAGTAAAGTCGAAACAGCGCCATTCCTATTCACTGCGCCCTTTCGTCCCCTTCTGAAGAATCTTGCTCTCCTACTTTCTTTGCGACGTCGCTTGGTGCTTCTTGCGACCAATAGCATGGTGAGTCCTAGCAATGTGGACTCAGATATTGCTCCCGAAGATCTGGGGAAAATACGCCAGAGGTATGCATTCCCTCGGATGTCGTCTTGCAGTTGCCGGATCCCGAGCACAGGGTCTCGCAAGAGCTCAAGGGCGGGATCTTTCTTTACAAAGATAGCCTGAAGGCAGGCTTCCAGTTTCCCCTTCATCCCCTAGTAAAAGAGATCATGAGGTTCTACAACATCTGCCCAACAATGATGGCTCCCAACAGCTGGTGGAGTATCATTAGGTTTGTCTCGATGTGCAAAAGGGTTCATGTAACAGTGACCCTATCCCTATTCCATGTTTGTTACCAATTGATGTCCGGGAGGAGCTCGGAGTGGTCCTATATCGGACCTCGAAAGTCATTCAGGACGATCATGGATAAACCATCGTCCATAAAGGAATGGAAGGTTCGATTCTTCATCGCCGAAGGGAACATTGGTTCCGGCTTCCCGCAGGGATGGGGAAACCCTGTTAGAGACGTGGAAGCACATCCAGCCTTGTCCGAACAGGAGAGGGAGGACCTAGGGGTCCTTCTTGCTAGTCGAATGCTCTCGGCCAATGTCTTACTATCGAAGGAAGCCCTTTTCGTTGCCAGGCTTAGTCCCATTGATCCGCAATGTAAGTCTCTTTCTTTCCCCCTCCATTGATTTCATTCGAGCGAGTATGTCTCGATCTGATTGTTCGCTTACCGCGCTTGCAGCCAAGAGATCTACGCTGGAGGGCCGCATAAAGAAAGAGTTGGGCAAGCATCCGAGAGAGGCCAGTAGAGTCGAAAGACGCAAGCCTGAGAAGAAAGTTCATCTTTCTGGAGAGCACTCACCGGAGATAGCGAACAGAAAAGAGGACGTGGGAGTGCCAGCGGTGAGAGAGGGTTCTCTCCATTGAGGAAAGAAGCAATAGCCGCGATGGAGGAGCGGAGATCGAAGGAGGACTCAGAAAGGGTTGCCGAGATCCCTTGTCCTCTGGTGGTGGAGATAGTGGATAGCCCGGAGGAGGCTCCGTCAAAAGCTCAGGGTGAGCCTGTCGTTGAAGGGCCTCCCTCGGATGGGTTAGAGGGTGATGACATTGGGCCAAAGGCAATGGAGGTTCGGGAGGAGTTTCCTGCTGGAGAGCTTCCTCTTGAGGAGGCTAGAGGAGCTAGTGAACAAGTTGAGGCTTCGGTGGAGTCCGCGGGGGAGGAGCAGGCGCCGGTGATTGAAGAGGGACCTTTGGGTGAAGAAGAAGGACAGGATGATGACCTTCCAGCTGAAGTTTCCCCCGCTGAAGCCTCGAGAACATTGAGGCCGGGGCTGGCCGAGGTATCCGATGAATTGCAGGACAGACTTTTGCTGAAGGAGGCCAGGAGATTGATCTAAGATTGCTCGGACTGGTTCCTCGGATGGGCCACCTGGTAGTTTGGACCCGACTATCGAGGAGGCATTTTCTGCTCTGATGAAGTCGGCATTGTATCTGAGCGTTGGTCACTCGACAAACGAGTTTGCAGACTTGGATCTTATCGACGCCGTATTCGGTCAGTGGAACGTGGCGAAGGACGTTCATCTTCTCCCCGATGTCGACAATTCCACCCTCATGGAGTTAGCTAGGTCCTACACCTCCCGGGTGAGTTGCTATTCCAGAGTATCGGATGTTTTCTGGTGAACTCGATCTCGCTTTCTTATTTGGGTTTTGCTTTGCAGAGCGCTCTGATCAATAGGGCACTGTGCTAGCGCTTGAGCCTAGCAATAGAGGCTAGCGTCCAGGCTAAGAGAGTCAGTGCCGAGCTCCGATTGCGAGCAGAGGCGTCTGACAAATTTGAGCGACTCCTGGACATCGCCAACAAGAACTTGTCGATGGCGAGGGGGTTGCATCAGGCTGCCCTCAACGACGCATCCAAATTAAGGCTCGAAGTTAAGGAGCTACACGGGCTTAGGGCAAGGTATGACGAAGAATGCTCAGAATTATCATAGGCCACATCTAGGCATACTAAAGAAATGGAAACTGCTAAGAAGCAGTTTGACGAAAGTCGAGACAGGCTGAGGAGAGAAGCTGCTGAGGAGAGGAGTCGCACGAACAGAATGCTTGGCGAGTCAGAAGAGAAGATCCGGCAGCTGCAGCATTGCATTATTGCTAAGGACAATAGGATCAAGTGGCATCAGGAGAGGATGTCCAAGCTTGACAATGAGCTCTCCCAGTCTAGGGAAGAAGTTAACAGTAGGCAGTCAAGGATTAACGACCTCAAGGATAGGATAGAGCGGGTTAAAGCCGACAAGCTGAGGGCCTTCGGCAAGGTCAAAGAATTAACCAGGAGATTATCTTGGCAAGAGGAGGAGGTATAACCCCATCTTTTTAATTTTCTCCGTCGGCTCACTGTTGCATTGACTAATTTCATGTTGGAAGATGGAGAAGCGAGGCTCGAGGGCCAAGGTCAATTAGAAAGCCTACAAGAAGAACTAGTGTCGAGTTATCGGAGGAGCTCGGAGCTTGAAGGGCAGGTTACTAAGGCTAAAGAGCGAGTCACCTCGCTTCGAGGTCAAGTTGCTGAGGTTGAGAGGAATCTCGCCATACTTCGGGGCAAACAAGATGCAACCTGTGCCAAGGCTTTCCAGCTCGGCGAGGAGGAGGTCCGAACTAAAATATCCCGGAAGCATCTGGAATGGGACCTCTCTTTTCTGGACGTCGAACCCTTCAGGCCTGCACCCCAGGGGCTGAAGAAACCGAGTACAAAGATATCTCAGATGTCGATCTTGATGTTATCTTGGGTTCTTGTGAGGTTGCAGCTCCCGAAGGACACTCCAAGCCTGCCGCCGAAGGAACGATGACTTTTGAAGTGGGCGGAACGAGCCAAGCCTCTCCGAATGTTGTTGAGGACACTGCTAGAACTGATCCAGCTCCTGATCCTTGAGGGCCATCTGTGCACTTTTTCTTTTCAGATATGTAATTTGGTTTGAAATTTCCAATGAACGGGTCTTCGGCCTCCATTTGCTTGTCTTTTTGGCTAGTCTTTTGTCTCAGGCTTTTCTTTCGACTATGAACAAGTTATGACTTGTTCGCGCTCTTTGGTCGATTTAGTTCGGACTTAAGTAAATGTCTTAGTCGAAGCCGAGATATAAGGATAGCTCGGACTAGGATCAAGATATGAGAACAGTGTGGTTTGTCCAAAGTAAAGTTTGGTGCGCTCGGCCAAGGCACTGGACAGTCCGACACACAAGTTCGGATGTAAGGAATATTTCCTTAGGTAAGATAATTTGAATGGAGGGGGTTTAGTCCCGAGAAGAGAGGGCGCATCCCGATTGTTGCAAAGTTATTAACGATCCCTCCCGATGGGGGAGTGGAACTCTTTGCTTCCGGTGAGCGCCCGCTGAGGCGGTGACACGTGGCATGTCCTGCGGTAGTAGTGTTGGAATTAATGGCCCTGGCAATCGGGACACCCGCCAGAAGCAGTTTAAAAACGAGTAGGGGAGCACCATCGTTAGTCATCTTTTGGGCTGATCTTGTTAGATTTTTAGGTACTGAGATGGATTTCAGAGGTAGGGGACGATCGACCGGAGCACCAAGCAGCGGCGTTAGCAGCCGTGGGGGGGCCCTTTGGGGCCGTAGCACAATAACCATCGATGGGGAGGTTTTAGCGTCATTGCTCGCGGATCGTGAACAAATTCGGAAGGCAGCGAAGCAATATCTAGCTGTCACCACACGAGAGATCGAGCTCCTCCGCCAAGACAACAATCGGCTGGAGAGGCAGGTGGAGTCCCTCCAACAACAAGTGGCTGGGCCGGCTTTGCAGCGTAGGGAAAGCTCAGTGGCACTTAGAGAAGATGATAAGCCCCTATGAGGGCTCATGTATTTCTTCCCTTTCCTTTTGTTTCTTTTTTTGTAGTGAATGAAAAGGAATATTTTCGTAACTTTGGTGTCTGCTGCCACTTCCGAAATATCCTTTCTTATCATTCGAGTCTTACAAAATGTGCACCCTCCGGGGAACCTCTAGTGATCTTAGTAAGGCTAGAGCATGGCATCCCCGTAAGTTCCAACCAGAGCATTGCATATACTCGATCTTGCCGAAGCATAAGGAGCGTTCCGTTGTTGTTAAGTCAAGGGCAGCTATCTCGATCTGGATCAGAGCATAACATAACGCTCGGCTACATTAAACTGAGGAAAGATACCTCGGTTTAGCCTGAAGTATGAAGGCGATCTCGGCCTTGGGTTGAAGCATAAGGCAATGTCTCGGTTTATGCCGAGACATAATGGGCGGTTGGGCCAGAGCTAGGGGCATCAATGTGCCTTTATTGTGGAGTACTTGACTTCTGAGCCTTTTTATCACTTTATTAGTGCCTTGTCTTTTCCAAGGCGAGTCGACCTTCTTTTTGTCGAAATGGATGATACGGCTTCGTAAGCTGCAAAAGGATGCCTCGTTATTTTTTAAAGTTATTTATCCCGTTGGCTTTTTCCAACGTAGATCTTTTTAGCATGTGACATAAGCTCTCATTCGTCATTGGAGGATGTCATTTTTATCGGGCGATTTCCCAGGTCTGCCCATATCTCAAGGACCGGCGGTTGATTTTCTGCACTTAAGGCTTTTGATTCGGGATCAGAGGGAAATCTTCTGGTGCACGTCATGGCCTGGGCAACGCATTTGGTGCGCCTCGACGAGTGCTCTTTTCATCCTTGGATGCCACGTGGTAATGTGACCAGGGCATTTTGAATCTCGGGGCTTTCCGCTCTAATAGCTGCTCCTGGTCTGTTTGCCTATAAAATGGGAGGAGAGGGTCATGTTAGGCTATCTCCCAAGGCTTTCTTCTCTGTGAGTTGTGAAAGTTTTCATAATGTCTGCGTTCCCTGGGTTGAGGGTGGAGAGAATGAGTTTTCCTTTTGCAAGTCGGCCTCCCCCAGATAGCTGGGGTGATGAAGAAGTTATTATAGAGTAGATCGTCCTCAGGAGAGGAACTTCGAGATCATATGGAGAGCGTACGGGAGGTCCGCAGAGATCACACAGAGAGCGCACATATGCGCTTCCTGTGTGTCCTTTATGGTTTGCTACGGGGGTCACAGGGTAAGAAGTGCACATGCACCCCCGTAGTACGCATGGACTTTTCCTTTTCCCTCGGGCTGGCTTTCTTAGCTCATCCGTTGGGGGATCTTTTGCCTGTGAAGAGGGAGTTGAGAGCAGTGCTGGTCTGCTTGTTCCCTGCTTTTCACGGTCAGGCAGTGTCCAGTAGCCCAGCATCCCACTCTGGGGGATGCATCCTCAGCATCAGCATCCACGGGTCTTCCTTCTGTTCTTGGATCTCTTTGTTCATCCATGGGACCCATGGGAGGCCAGCTTGGCCCTAACCAGGGGTTCAGGGTGAGCTAGCAGGTTGTCTGATTTCTTGGGTCAGACGTCAAAACATCATTATTTACTGAAGCTGATTGAAGCAGTTCGGCCGAGCTATTTAATCGTTTTTATCTCCTGTGCCATGATGCACTTGTAACGCCTCTGAAGAGGTTGTAACTCTTTTTATTGATGAAGAAATAAAGAAAGTAGCTTTAGATAACGTTTCATGAGTACGTCATTTGACTTGACCGAGGTTTCAGATGATACATTACTCGGTTATAATTGAGGCTTCTGAATATCACTCGGTTGTTGCCGAGGATTAAGAATATCACTCGGTTGTTGCTGAGGTTTGAGAATGTCACTCAGTTGTTGCCGAGGATTAAGAATATCACTCGGTTGTTGCCGATGTTTCTAATATTTTGTTTGGCTCTTACAGTGATTGTAGATTCTGGTGCGGACGGCCAAAGAGGATGAGGGTTACCCGAGCAGTGTGTGGGGGCGGCCGCAGTCTATGACTCGATTATTTTCGAAGAAGGCGAGCCAGCATTGGTAGCTAATGTGCTTTTCCTCTTCTCCGCATCTTTTCAAGGATGCCTGATTTGAGGGAGTCTGGTAGACTCTCGAGGTCATTTACTTCAAAAGGGTCTGGCAAATTGGAGGGAGCCTGGTCCCAAGGAAAGGGGAAGTTCCCCAAGCACATCGTCGATGCTTATCAACCCTCCTCGGTGAGGGAGCGCGACTCCTTGTTTCCCGCAAGCGCCTACTGAGGTGGCGACGCGTGGTGAGTTTCCACGGGTTGAAATTAATGGTTCGAACAATCGAGATACTCGCAAGGAGCGGTTTAAATATGGATGAGGGGGATGCCTCTGTTAGTCATCTTTTCAGCTAGCCTCACAAGAACTTCTGGGTGTTGATATGGCTTCCGGCGATGAGAGGCGATCCACTGAGGCGCCAAGTGGCGGTGCCAACTGCCGTGGGGGGTCCCGGGGGAGTTGCGTTACGGTGACTGTTGATGGAGTGGTTTTGGCATCAGCATTCGCGGATCACGAACGGCTTCAAAGAGCGGCCGAACAATGTCTGGCCACTTCTGTGAGGGAGGTCGAGCTCCTTCACCATGTTATCGGCTGGCTGGAGGGGGAAGTAGCGTCCCTCCGTCAACAGATCGCCGAATCGGCTTGGCGTAGGAAGGGCTCGGTGGCTCCCGAAAAAGACGATAAGCCCCTGTGAGGGCTTCTTTATCTTTTCTTTCTTTTTTGTTGTCTTCTTCATGATAAATGAAAGGGAGGATTTTTGCAGCTTTTGCGTTTGCTGTCATCTCCAAGACGTTCATTCTTATCACTCGGTCTTGGCTGAGACTTTTAATAAATAACGAAAATGCACTGCGGTTTTGACCGAGGCTTTTAACAAGTAATGTACTTCGGTTTTGACCGAGGCTTTTAACAAGTAATGCACTTTAGTTTTGACCGAGGCTTTTATTCCGCGGTGCCAATCGGGGCTTATAAGCTGCCCGAACCTGGTCGATGTTTCTTCATCATTTGGTCCGGCCAGGGCTTGTAAGCTGTCTGAATCCGAACGGAGTTTCTTTACTGTTTGGTCTGACCGGGGCTTGTAAGCTGCCCGAATCCGAACAAAGTTTCTTTATCGTTTGGTCTGGCCGGGCTTGTAAGCTGTCTGAATCTGAACAAAGTTTCTTTATCGTTTGGTCCGGCCAGGGCTTGTAAGCTGCCCGAATCCAAACAAAGTTTCTTTATCATTTGGTCTGGCCGGGGCTTGTAAGCTGCCCAAATCCGAATGAAGTTTCTTTATCGTTTGGTCTGGCCGGGAATTGTAAGCTGCCCGAATTCGAATGAAGTTCCTTTATCGTTTGGTCCAGCTAGGGCTTGTAAGCTGCCCGAATCCGAATGAAGTAACGAAATTTTTGGAGATCCCTCGGCCTGGTTCGGCCGCACTGAGGGTGCTCGACCATATCGAGTCTTCATTGAATAGGACTTAGCCCAGCCATAGTGTGGAGACATTGCTACTCAATGAAATGGCTCGGTTGTGTCGGAAACGAATGTGTAAACAGCATTTGTTTTCTATTATGACTTTTTCGGAAAAAAGTTGTAGCGGTCGTGCTGTGGATATTAGAAATGGGATGCTAATGCTATAAATAGGGCAAGTCTATAGAAAATGTACCCTACTGGTGGTATATACGGAGATTGTCCGAATTCTACGTCCGGGGAATAGATTTTCTGGTCAGATCCTGGAGCTTGTAGGTGCCAGGTCCGATGACTTCCGCCACTTGATAGGGGCCTTTCCAGTTTGGAGATAGCTTTCCTTGTTCCAGCGGTTTGGAGACAGACTCCTTCCGGAGGACGAGATCGCCAAGCGAGAAATATTTTCCTTTAACTCTGGAGGCATGATAGCGGGCACTCTTTGCTGGTATGCAGCCACTCTGATTCGAGCTTTCTCTCTGACCTCTTCCACCAGATCGAGGTTAGCGCGAAGCTGCTCGTCGTTAGCCTCCTCCGAGTAGCCTTCCACTCATGGAGAAGGGAGTCCTACCTCCACAGGGATGACGGCTTCCATGCCAAAGGCCATCTTGAATGGGGTCTCGCCGGTGGGGATTCTCTGGGTGGTGCGGTAGGCCCATAGGACATGATGAAGTTCGTCTGCCCATCTGCCTTGGGTTCTGGTGAGCCGAGCTTTGATCCCTTGAAGCAGGGTCCGGTTAATTACCTCGGCCTCTCCGTTGGCTTGTGGATGCCCTACCGACGTAATGCGGTGACAAATCCCATGCTCCTCGCAGAAACCTCAGAACTTTGGGTTGTCGAACTGCTTGCCATTGTCGATAATAATAGTATGTGGAAGGCCGAAGTGGAAAATAATGGATCTCCATACGAAGTCCCTAGCCCGGGCTTCGGTTATCTGGGCTGCTGCCTCGGCCTCCACCCACTTGGTGAAGTAGTCGATGGTGACAAACAAAAACTTTTTCTGTCCAGTGGCGAGGGGAAAAGGCCAAGAATATCCATCCCTCACTTAGCAAAGGGCCAAGCAGAGGAAATAGGGACCAAACTGGCGGAGGGGAGTCTCTGGATGTTGGAATGCCTCTGACATGGGTCACAAGCTCGAACGAGATCATCAGCATCCTTTTGCATGGTGGGCCAATAATATCCCGGGCGCAGCACCTTGTGGCATAGAGATCGACTCCCCAGTTGGTTGCCACAAATTCCTTCATGTACCTTCCGAAGAGCATAATCAGCTTCAGATGGGCGAAGGCACTTGAGCAGTGACATGGAAAAGGATCGCTTATACAGCTGGTCGTCGATCAGCACATAATGGGTAGCTTGCAATTTCAGCTTCCATGCTTCCTTGCAGTCGGCTGGAAGTGACCCTTCTTTAAGATACTTCAATATGGGGTCGAACCAGGATGGTTCGGCCTCAATCTACATCACTCGGTCTGCCTCCACGATGCTAGGCTTTTCCAGGATTTCTAAGGGAAACTTTCATTCGGAACTCATCGATTCCGCAGTCGCAAGCCGAGACAATAGATCGACACGGGCATTCTCGGATCTTTGGATCTGGATAACTTCAAATTCAGAGAAGTGGGAAAGCAAGTCCCGCACCTGTTGGAGATACCAAATCATGTTTGGCTCTCGGGCCTCGAACTCGCCCCGCATGTGACCGGCTACCAACTGAGAGTTGGTAAAGGCATTCAGCTTCTTCACTTTTAGATCACGGGCGATTCGGAGTCCAGCGAGCAGAGCTTCATATTCGGCTTCGTTGTTGGAGGCTGGGAAGGAGAAGCGAACGCCGTACTCGAAGGTTGCCCCCTCAGGGCTGGTGAGGATTAAACCAGCACCGGAGCCATTGGAATTGGAGGATCCGTCGACGTGGAGCAGCCACAGGGCGTCTGATCTCGGATACTCAGAGGAGTCCGAAGTGGGGCTATCCTCCAGGATGGTGCATTCAAGGAGAAAATCAGCTAGAACTTGTGCCTTGATGGCCGGGCGAGGTTGATATCGGATATCATGCTCACTTAACTCAACGGCCCACTTAGCCATTCTCCCTGATGTCTCCGGGTGGTGGACCACCGCCTTGATGGGTTGGTCGGTAAGGACCGTCATAGAATGCGCCTGGAAATATGGTCGCAATCTCTGAACCGATGTTACCAGGGCCAACACCAGCTTCTCGATTTGGGTGTACCTTGTCTCAGCATTCCGGAGCAGTTTGCCGACATAGTAGATCGGCTTTTGCGTCTTTTTCTCTTCTCTGACCAAAACTAAGCCAACTGCGCCTTCCAAAACTGCCAAGTACAGAAATAGCATTTCTCCCGAGTTGGGGCTACTGAGGAGGGGTGGCGAGCCGAGATACCTCTTGAAGTCCTCGAATGATTTTTGGCACTTGGGGGTCCATTGAAAATTCTTGGTAAATCGAAGAGCTTTAAAAAGGGAAGGCACCTCTCGACCGACCGAGCCATGAAACGGTTGAGGGCCACAATCCTTCCCATCAGGCGCTGGACCTCTTTGATAGATGTTGGGGGTGTCATTTGCTGAAGGGCTTGAATCTTCTGCGGGTTGGCTTCAATGCCTCGCTAAGAAACCATGAAGCCAAGAAACTTCCCAGAGTTGACACTGAAGGCACACTTTGTTGGGTTGAGCTTCATCCGATATTTTTGGAGTGTCGCGAAGCTCTTAGAGAGATCCTCAATATGCTGGGATGCTTCTTTGCTTTTGACCAGCATGTCATCAATATACACCTCCATGTTCCGACCGATTTTCTCCTTGAAGACTTTATTTACCAGCCTTTGGTAAGTGGCACCTACATTTTTCAGACCAAAGGGCATGACACGGTAACAATAAGTACCTCGGTCGGTTATGAAGGCGGTCTTTTCTTCATCCTCGGGTGCCATCCAATTTGGTTGTAGCCTGAGTATGCGTCCATGAAGGTCAGCATCTGATGACCGGAAGTGGCATCCACGAGCTGATCGATCCGAGGGAGAGGAAAACTATCCTTTGGACATGCTTTATTACGGTCGGTGAAGTCGATGCAGATCCGCCATTTTCCATTCAATTTCTCACCATGACAACATTGGACAGCTAGCTCGATAATTTACCTCCCGAATGAAGTTTGCCTTGATGAGCTTGTCGACTTCCTCCTCAATCGCCTTCTGTCGGTCGGGGGCGAAGCTCCTTTTCTTCTGCTTCACGGGCCGGGACATCTCATCCGCATTAAGACGGTGGACAAGGCATCTGGGCTGATCCCAGGCATGTCAGAGGCTGACCAGGCGAAGACATCAGCATTCCTTCAGAGAAAGTCGATCAGCTCCAGGCGGGGCTTCCCCTTCAGTAGCGACCCGATCCTTATGGTTCGGTCGAGCCGAGCTTCGTCCAGCGGCACCTCTCCAGCTCTTCAGCTGGTTCTCCTCGTTGCTTGGCAAAGTCCTCCCGAGCATCCAGTGCATCAACCTCGGGCAGTTTGGATTGCAGGCTGGTGATGAAGCACTACCGAGCTACAGCTTGGTTTCCACGGACTACTCCCACTCCCCATCCGGTAGGAAACTTCATTGCTAGGTGTGGGATGGAGACAACAGCTCTAAGGGACATCAGGCCGGGTCTCCCAAAAATTGCATTGTAGGGCGACCAAAGCTTGGTCACCAGAAAATCTGTGTGGACAGTGGCAATGCAAGGCCAAGTCCCCGCGCAGACCGTCAAGGTCACGACCCCATCGGGGGTAATCACATCGCCGATGAACCCCATTAGGGTGGAGTCCATGGCCCGAAGATTCTTCGTAAGCAGTTTCATCTTCACAAACACATCAAGATACGAAACATTGATAGAGCTCCCACTATCAAAATGAATTCGGTCTACATCATAGTTGTTCAGATTAAGGGATACAACCAACGCATCATCATGCGGGAACTGTATCTTCCAGAGGTCGTTGTCGAGAAGGATAGCTCATTCGTCCCGCCAGCTCGATGGGCTACCAGCTGCCTCGATCACATTAATGTGGTCGGTGATCGAAGGATTCGGAGGAGGAGGTTGTTGAGGCTTAGGTTGACGATCGCCCCCGTTTCTTGGCTCGGGTGCTCTCCTAAATTGGTCCAGCCTACCCCGCTGGATGAGCCTCTCAATTTCGTTCTTCAGCTGCCAGCACTCCTCGGTGTCATGGCCATGGTCCGGTGGTAGCGGCAATATTTGGCGGGGTCTCTCCGGGCAACATTCCCTCGGAGAGGAGGTGGTCGGGGGAGCTGGCGCTCTATTGCCATGAGGATCTCCGCCCATGGGGCAGTGAGCGGAGTAAATCGGTTGAACCTCCTTGGCGGGCTCCGGGTGCGGTTCCTCAGCGGCGGCTATGGAACCCTTTGGTGGCGAGGCAGGCTTGGCTGGCGGGCTGATCGGTGCTTGTCCGAGCCCTTGGGCTCCTTTTTCCTTGTCAGCTCGGTGCGGGTAGCTCTCCGTGATTCCTCGACTCTGGCATATTTGTCTGCCAGAGCCATCATGTTGGAGAGGTTCTGAGGGTAGCTGACCTCTAGCGCCAGGTAAAAGTCACTCTCCTTCAACACTCCGCCTGCTTGGGCGACATGGCCACCTCATGATTGAGGTGGTCCACTTCCAACATGGCCGTATTAAAATGACCGAGATACTTCTTCAAGGACTCCCCCTCTCTCTGCTTAACCTCAGAGAGGGAGTCGGATCTCCGTCGATGATGGCTGCTGATGAACTGGCTGATGAAGAGGCGGCTTAGCTCATCAAATGAACTAACGGAACCTGGTTTTAAAGCATTGAAACAAGTTCGAGCGGATCCCGTGAGGGTGGAAGGGAAGGCACAGCAAAGGATCGCATCTGATGCCCGTGGAACATCATGATCGATCTGAAGCTGCTGAGGTGGTCATCAGGATCGGAGGCTCCATGGTAGGGCTCGATGGCGGGCAGCTTGACGTGGGAGGGAATCACTTCCTCCATGACCTCCATGGAGAAGGGAATGCCCAGCTCTACCTTATGCTGGAGCGGATGGGCCTGCTTGGCGGCATCCAACTCCTGGCGCATCTTCCGGAGTTGTTGGCGAATCTCCTCAGGCATGACAGGAGGGGCCGAGCGAGGAGAGAAATGAGTCAGTGTCGAGTCATGACGAGAGAACACCGGAGAGAGGGATCGAGCCTGCTAAGATCGAGGAAGATCCTTGCCATGGACCCCTTGGGGGGGCTGGCTCAGCTTCCCTAGGGCGGCAAGGGGGGTCTGCAACCCCATGTGGGCCGGAAGAAGAGATCGCTGGATGAGCGGGGGCTGCATACTCCTCAGGAGGATGCGGGACAGGTGCAGCCAGATGTCGGGCTTCAAAGCACCCTGGATTAGGTGGGCCAGGGCTTGGACCTGCTAGACCAGTGAGGCAAACTGGTCCTGGGTCACTGGGGCCGCCGGCGGCGATGGAGTCTCAACTGGCGGTGGTGGCGGCGCTACGGTACTCACCGGATCATGCCTTTGGGAGGCGACCTAATCCCGGACTTCGGAGGTAGCCTTTCTTCGGTTGGCCATGGGAGAAGTTCTCTTTCAGATCGAGATCCTTGTCTCCTGGATCACAAGTTTATGGGACTTGAGGGCCCTTCCTCTAGCGCCATTTTGTTGCTGCTGAAATCTGTCCTCTGACTCGAGCGCGATCGGGCTTCAGGATGGGCTCTCTCCTGGGCAGACCTACAAAACAGTCCTCACGCGAGAGGAATTGGGGGTGGCCCTCCACGGAAGACCCTCCGACGCTCAAGTCAGCGGGGATCAGCAATCAACAAACAAGAGAAGAAGGCTCTCGCTGAAGAGTCTCTCAGGGGTGGCCTTTCGAGAGCTCTGAGCAGAGCGCTAATGATGAAAAGGGGTGAGCAGAGGTAAAAGGAGAGTGTGCCAGAGAGCAAGTGTGCATACCTCAGGAGCTGGGGGACGGCTCTATTTATAGAGGATCACCTGATTCCCTGGGGGCGTCGTGGGTCCAAAAGTTGTTAGGATTTGAATCCAGTTTGTTATGAGGTCAGCAAAATTAGCATCTTGTTGGTTAGAGGATCGACGGCTGGGAACTGTTGATGTCTCGAGATTTGGTGAGTATGTAGGCTCTAGGGCTCTAGGCCACTCTCGCGGGTCCTAGGCCACTCTCAGATATGATTTCTGTTTAAAATCTTACGAATTTGAACTTTCCCATGCTGATTCCGCAGAGGTTCTTAGTGTCCGGGTCTGGCCGGGGCATAATGATAACTCGGCTAGCGAGGCACAGTCGGATAGTTCGGCTAGGGCCGAGAGACAGGGATGGCTCAGCTGGGGCCGAGAGAGATGATACAGCTCGGCTGAGGCTGAGAGATGATATAGCTTGGCTGAGGCCGGGAAATGATATAGCTTGGCTGAGGCTGAGAGGTGATATAGCTCGGCTGAGGCCGAGAGGTGCTATAGCTCGGCTGAGGCCAGGAATAGCTCGGCTAAGGCCGAGAGATGATGCAGCTCGGCTGAGGCCGAGAGATGATATAGCTCGGCTGAGGCCGAGAGATGTGATAGCTCGGCTGAGGCCGAGAGGTGTGATCCGCGCCTTGGGAATCCTTGGCTCGGTGAGGGGCTAAGACGCCCCGATCTACTGAGGCTGACTTATCTCTAGCGAGTATTGTTCAGCACGTGGGAGTCAGGGTTGATCCTAACCCCTTGCAATTATTTATGCAATGACGATTTTACCCCTCAACAATAGACAAGATCCTATTAATTTGTTAATGACTGCAATCCAGCGCTACATGGCCGTCATGGAGGGCATACAAGTGGCAAAAAAACAACGGAATAACACAACATTGAAGTTGAACGGACTAAGCTTAAATGGTAGCTAACATTATATGACGGCAAAAGATAAGGTTAGGATAGTGCAAGGAAATTAATCTCCTCGCCCGATCTATAATAGGCACGCGTAAGGAACTTAAGTTGTTTTGGAATAAGCTAGTTCATTCGTTGTTATATAAAGCATTCATTTTTCTTGTAATGAGAGTCTACTCAGCCTCGAGGCACAATGTTGTTCCAATTAATGATGCAGTCTATAACTCACAAAAGGCACAAAGAAAATCATAACGAGTGGAAACGGGTTTAAGCTTTTTAGAAGGCCCTTCATTGGGCAAGTACCAATTCATGGACAACATTAAAAAAAAAATGCTACTGAGCTAACTTATTCTTCAATCTCAGCTATGGCATGTCCTTTAGTTATTCCACCCAGTCTTTGCAATAACGTGGCAATTACTCTTCATCGAGATTGTACAAATTTCAGAGGCTAGGCTAGACGATAATTTTAAACCTGGCCCACCAAATTGAAGCTGTAGCTTAACTCAACATGATCCAACCTTAAACCACTACACCTATGCCACATTCTCAAACCTATCAATGACTGGGGAGGTCTGTGCTCAATGCCAACGAATGGGACCACGACAAAAATCGAACCATTCCAAGAATAAAGCTTGGCCGGAAATGAGGATAGGGCCCAAAAACCACATACCAGGCTACGCCGGGCCTCTCTTATTACAGCTACTTAGGAAATGTCTTTGTACACCGCCTTCGGTGCAGCAAGTCCTACGTGGGCTGTACCACCTCTCCTTATTGGTCCATATGGATCCTGCGTGGACTAACAATGCGCGACGGAATGGCTCTAATACGATGTTACGTTCTGATCGTGACGTCCATTAAAGCTTCGCCTTTATTTTAAAAATAGTGTGCAGACGAAAATGCCCTTCCCCTCTAGCCTACTTCTACCACCATTTTTTTTGGATTACATCTGTGCAAGAAAAATCTTTCCGATTCTAAAACATTCTTCTCCCTCGCTCTGGCTTTCGGATGCAAGGAATCAGTCAAAGGTTTGAGCAAGATCCTGAGCCCTCGCTCTGAGAGTCCGGTGTTAGGTTTTCCTCCTATTTTGATTTTCGGTCGAAAGAAAATATTTCAGCTTCAAGGCTGGAATACGTAGCTACCGAAGACTTCTTCATAATCTTCTGGAGAAAATGTCCAAGTAAAAAGTCCTTGTTCCCACTTCTTTTTAAAGTTCCTTTATTAGACCAACTATTTTTGTCGTTAGAGGAAGTTAATGCATTAGAAAACCATTTAATGCGTAGGTAACATCCTTAGACCAAAACAGTTATGACATTTTGGGAGTCATAACTGTTTAGTGTTTAGTGTTTTTCTGCACGAATGTCAATACCTTGAGTTTAGTGTTTTGTAGCACGAATGTCACACTCTTTTAACTAGGATGTTATACCTTATGAACTGGGGTTCTGTCAGAGTATTTCGGCCTATATTCCCTATTATTTCCTATCATATAGCTCTAGTGTCATCATTTGACAACTCGATCGGGTGTCCTACGATTTTTTGCATTCAGTTTCAGCTAGGATGTCCCAATATGAGAGCTGGTGACGGTTGGGGTGTGGCTTAACGGTTACATCTAGGGTGTCGTTATATAAGTACTGGGGTGTTGAAGGTTTGTAACTGCAGTGTTGTAATGTTTCCTTGGGTGTCGTAAGTTCTATAGCTAACATTTGGAGCTAGGGTATCATCATTTGATAGCTCGAGTGTCGTAAGTTATTTTCTGGGGTATCGTCATGTTTATAGCTATGAGAACTGGGGTGTTGTAGGTTGTTTTCTCGGGTGTCATAAGATGTTTTCTAGGGTGTCATAGGTTGTTTTAATCAGGAGTATCATTTGTTGCTATCCGAGGGTGTCGTAGCATTTCAATCGTCATAAAAGCTACGACACCCCAGATTTACTATTAAGACATCATAGTTACAAGCCTATGACACTCGTGCTCCAAACAAATGTTGGAGAAAAGCCTCGCTGCATCGCAGAAGAAAATTGACCAAAAATCAGTGATGACACCTCAGGAAAAAAGTTGAGAGTATTGCGATACCCAAGTTAAAGAAATAAGACACCTCTATTAAAAAAATACGACACCCCAGTTATGCTCGGCCAAAAATCCTTCGCGATACCACAGTTCAAACATCACGACACCCTAGCGACAATGCTACGACACCAGTGCTTATAACGGACATTGAAGAAAAAGCCCGCGACACCCAAGGAGGAATTTGGCCAAAAATCATTCGTGACACTGCAGTTGAAACGTTACAACACCCTAGCAGCAACACTACAACACCCATGCTTATAACCTTCGCGATCGAAAAGGCCTGCAGTGTCATAATGTTTTCTTGGGTGTCGTAAGGCTGGGGTATCATCAGATTATTTCAGAGGTGTCATAAGTTCTATAGCTAACATTTGGAGCTAGGGCATCATTTGACAGCTCGGGTGTCGTAAGTTGTTTTCTAGTGTGTCGTCATGTTTATAGCTATGAGAAATGGGGTGTCGTAGGTTGTTTTCTGGGGTGTCATAAGATATTTTCTAGGGTGTCATAGGTTGTTTTCTTGGGTGTCGTAGGTTTTTTCTCGGGTGTCATAATTCTCTGTGATGTATTTAATTGTTAACAGGTGTCATAGTTTTAATCAGGAGTGTCATTTGTTGCTTTCTGGGGTATCGTAGGTTATTTTCTGGGGTGTCTTTAATTGTTAAGACACCTGTGCTTTATAATGGTCGCTGGAGAGAAGGCCCGTGACACCCCAAGAGGAATTCGTCGAAAATCTTTGCGACACCCAAGTTGAAACGTTACGACACCCTAGCGACAATGCTACGACACCCATGCTTATAACCTTCGCAATCTTCGTTTGTTGCTTTCGGGGTATCGTAAGTTATTTTTTGGGTGTCTTTAACTGCTAAAGGTGTCTTATTTTTTATATAGGGTGTCGTAAGTTGTTTCATGGGGTATTGTTAGTTCCTGCCTAAACAGTTTCAGCTAAGACACCCGTGCTTATAACGAACGCTGGAAAGAAGGCCCGCGACACCCCAAGAGGAATTCGCTCAAAAATCTTTGCAACACCCTAGTTGAAACGTTATGACGCCCTAGCAAGAATGCTACGACACCCATGTTTATAACCTTCGTGATCTTCGTTTGTTGCTTTCCGGGGTGTCGTAGGTTATTTTCTGGGGTATCTTTAATTGCTAAAGGGTATCGTTATTTTTTATATGGGGTATCGTAAGTTGTTTCATGGGGTGTCGTCAGTTCCTCCTAACAGTTTCAGCTATGGTGTCGTAATATGTGAACCTTGGTGTCGTTAGGCCCTATCTTAATGTCTTATTGTTGGCCCAGATGGCAACCCAAGAGGGGGGTGAATAGGGTTCTTTTAAAAAATTTAACTCTTTGAAAATAATTAGATTTATATGAAAGTGCTCAGGTAAAATCTAAGCACAAATAAAGAAGATAGAGAGAGAGATAGATGCACGGCAAACACAAAGATTTTATAGTGGTTCGGTGTATCCAATACCTACGTCCACTCCTAAGCAACACTTGGGTCCACACTATAATCTCACTGATTACAGTCGAGTTGTTTTACAAGCTCACAACTCCAACTTGTTGTTTTAACCGGGATCACAACAAACCTAGCCGGTTTTTTTGTGCTCACCAGCACACAACCCAAACCCAAGCTAACATTAGCTTATCCCGAGGTAAACTACCTCCACTAATTCAATCCCCCTGATTGAATTAGCAAACAATAATTTAGAAATAATGTTTACAATACAAAATAGCTCCTCAAATGAGCAAATATGCAATTTAAATGAACAAGGATTAGAAAAGCCTGTTTGAAGCGATTTGAATGTGAGCTTTTCTTCTTTTCTTCTTTTCATCTTCTCTTTTGAATGGTTAAATCAAGCTTCAGCTCTGATTCTTCATAGAAAGTTGTTGTAGAGAAGTTGAAGAAAAAGGGGCTTTTGAGCTTCTTCTTTTCTCCTTTGAAAATCCTCCGAAATTGATCTTTGAAGGCTTTGGATTTCTTTTGAATCTCTCTTCAGATAATAGACGTGGATTCAGAGATTTCTCTTTGAAAATTTCTCTCTCTTTTTCACTTAATTTTTTTGATTTTCTCTATTTTATCTTCTCTTTTTTTTTCAAATGGACGGATGCCCCCTTTTATAGATTTCTTAATCCAAGATTAGGTGAGAAAATAGCCGTTACAAGGTACTTGGATTGCTTCTACCCGCAAAGAAATATAGCCATTAGAGATTAGGTGGAAAAATATTACCGTTAGAGTCCATTCTGACAATTTGAAAATCCGTTCCTGACAGGTTGGAGTCGGCTCCAACTCAAGTTTTCAAAAATGGAAATAAAAAGTTCGTTGGGGAGTCGGCTCTGAAAAAGTGATGTGTCAGCTCGGTGCATTCAGGTATCGGCTCCAATATCTGAGGGTGTCGACTCTAACGATGTCTTAAAAATATGCTCTTTGTTCTCAGGTTAGAGTCGGCTCAGAAATTTCAGGTGTCGGCTCCCGAACTCTAGGTGTCGGCTCCAAAAACTGACACAGAAAGCACTCCTCTGTATCTCAGGTTAGAGTCGGCTCTAGAGTTTCAGGGGTCGACTTCAAACCATGCCGAAAGCTTAGAATTATTCTGATACGCCCTGGTGTCGGCTCCGGACACAGTGGGTGTCGACTCCAAGTTCTGAACTTAAATATTTTCTATTTAAAACTTAATTCAAAACTGATTTTGTGTATTATTTGAATAATTAAACATTCTTAATCCCTGAAATACTTCTCAAATTTGTCAGAAACACAATGAATATACTCATGGCTTTTGTTAATCATCAAAATCAATAATTGGGTCAACAATCTTCCCTTTTTGATGATGACAAAAACATTGAGTATATGTATGATTAAACAATGAAAGTTTTAAAGCAGAGATAAGTTTCATAGTTAAGCTCCCCCTGAATGAGGTAGCTCCCCCTATGATATTCAAATTAACATCTCCTCTTCCCTTATCATTAAAACTCATGCAATTAAGTTCATTCAATGCTTGATACCAATTAATCAAATTCATTCATTAAGTTCATTCAATGCATATACAATTATCTTCTCTCCCCCTTTTTTGTTATCAACAAAAAGGTTAAGAAAAGATTCATTTAGCTTAAATTAACATCAATCATTCTTTCTTCCCTCTTTATAAAAGTTTAAACATAAGAATCAATAATCTTTGAATAGAACAATGTTAACTTCAAAATGCATTCATTGAGTAAAAAGTCATTCAGAATATTCATTAATTCATTGCAAAATACATCATTACACTTCATCAAAGTATCAAGTCATTACAACATCAAAATACTTCATTACTTCAAAATACAAACTAAACTTCAAAGAGTAAGTACATCAAAATGTAAATTAAACATCAAAAGCTAATAACATCAAAATCTAATATGTCTTTTGAGCTCTTCTAAGATCTTTCCCATTCCTTCACTTTGGATTCTGATAAAATCATTTAGTCTTCTGTCAATAAGATCAGATGCAACTATAATTTTCTCTTGTAACTCTGCATTGCTCTTAGAATAAGTATCAGAATCTCCTCCGATGTCCTTGATCTTCTCAAAATATGCATTAAATCACACTTCAGGGCTTCAGAAGAAGTTCCAAGGGAGGATTTGATTTTGTTCACTTTGTCTTCTAAGGAGTAAAATACTTCTCTTATACCCATAATTCTATTATCAAACTCAATTTTTATTTTAACTTCATGATCCAAAAATAAAGATCTCAACTGCTCCATCTGAATCTCAGAAAAACCAACAGAGGGCTGAACAAAAGCTGTTGGCCCAGATGGCAACCCAAGAGGGGGGGGGGTGAATTGGGTTCTTTAAAAATTAAGCTTTTTAAAGTAATTTAAACTATTGATGAGAGGATGTAAACAATTAATTCAAGTTAAAGCATGATAGCAAGAGAGAGATAAATAAGCATGGCAAACACAGAAATTTTATAGTGGTTCGGTGTATCCAACACCTACGTCCACTCCCAAGCTCCACTTGGGTCCACACTATAATCACCTCGATTACAGTCGAGTTGTTTTACAAGCTTACAACACAAACTTGTTGTTTTTCGGGATCACAACGAACCCAGCCGTTTTACACGGGCTCACCAGCATAAAACCCAACACACAAGCTAACCTTAGCTTGTGAAGAGGTATACTACCTCCACTAATTCAACCCTATGATTAAATTAGTAAACCACAAGATGAAAATGTAAGTTTAATACAAAACAACTCCTTTAGAGCAGATATTTCAAAATAAAAGCAAGGTTTAGAAGAGCCTGTTTAGATTTGATTTGAGTGCAGGCTTTTCTTCTTTTCCTCAACTCCTTTGAAGTGTGGAATCGGGCCTCAGCTCAGATTCTTCACGGATTGAATGTTGGATTTGATTTGAGCCTTTTCTTCCTTTCTTTGAATGTTGAAAATCTCTTGATTTGCTCTTGAATGGCTCTTGGATTTTCTTCTAGACTTTTCTTGGATTGATGAACTTGAGCACAGATGAAGTCTCCTTTGATTTCACACCTTTTCTTTCACTCTATTTTTGAATCTCGGATTTTTCAAATGACACTCTGTTTTTCCTCTTTTACTGAAGATTTTTCTTTTTCTCTCTTGATTTGTGTATATCTCTTCTTGATTTGAAAACGGCCTCTCTATTTATAGACTCTGCAAAAATATAGTCGTTAGACACAAAGAAATCTAGCCGTTATTGAAAAATCTTACCGTTGACTGAGTTGGCATTCAGAAAAAATCACGCCAGATTTGTTGGAGTCGGCTCCAGCTTTAGGCGAGTCGGCTTGAAGACGTGATGCCAAAAATAGAAACAATCAGAAAGTTAAGGGTCGACTCAACGAAAATAAGGTGTCGACTCCTGACAGTCGGGGGTCGACTCATGAAAAGCAAGGGGTCGACTCGAGAAGTGCTCAGAAAAACAATTCTCTGGTGTCTGAGCGGAGTCGACTCACACAGTCATGGAGTCGGCTCGACAAAATCGGGGGTCGACTCGAGAAATCACAGAGGTCGACTCGAGACAAACAGACATCTCTGTATACTGAGTGGAGTCGACTCTGAAACTCTAGAGTCGCTCCGGAACGTATCAAAAATTAGAGAATTTTCTGATTGACATTGAAAATCATTCCAGATTAATTTTAAATCAATTTTTGACTTGAATATAATAACATTGTCATTAGGAATCAATTCAAGAAATGTTCCAAAAACATTGATTGAGATATGAAGTATAAAAATTTCTTTTGAAAGCTTAAACTTGGAGCTTGAAGTTACTTTCAAATTGATTAATGTCATACTTAACATACTCATTGATTATTCTAAATAAATTCATTGCTCGTGTAAATAAATTCATTGCATCTTTTAATATACTCATGGCTTTTGGTAATCATCAAAATCAATAAGATTGGGGCAATAATTTCTCAACAATCTCCCCAACAATCTCCCCTTTTTATGATGACAAAAATATTGAGTATATGCATGATTAATTAAAGAATTTATTTTATTTTCATAGTTAGACTCCCCCTATGAAACTTAAATAAATATTTCATTCATTCAATTTAAGCTTATACACAATTTAATGTCAAAATTCAGCCTTTTCATCTAAATAGCTTTTTTTCATTCATTCACTGCATGTGTAATGTTTAATTATTACTTCCTTTTATCTCATTCAATTATTTATTATATGCATATGTAATAACATTCGTTTAATTTCTCCATGCATATACAGTTATGTATATAAAACTCTCCCCCTTTTTTGTTATCAACAAAAAGGTAGAGAAGCATCAAACATAATCACATTCATGATTTAAGATATGTTTTAACAAAAACTGAGATTCATTGATAAATAGGAGAAGTACATTCAAACTCAGACTACATTGAACATTCAAAACTGATTTTTCATTACATCATTGTATCAAAATGTAAAACATAATATAAATTTCATTACATTGCAAAGACTAAACATTTATTACATCAAAAATGTGTCCTTACAATCCTTGTTAAGTGATCTATAATGTTCTTCATTCCGTCAGTTTGAAGCTTAACATAATCTTTCAGTCTTTCATCTACAAAAGTACAAGCAGTTGAAATATTGTCTTGAAGTTCAGCATTGCACTTTGCATATGTCTCACCATCTCCACAAATGTCTTTAAGTTCTTCAAAAATATTCTTTAGATCACCACTTAAAGACTCAGTAGAGGAACTAAGAGTAGATTCAATCTTGGTGATCCTATCATCTAATGAATAGAGAGTTTCTTTAAGATTCATGAATTTATTATCAAACTCAGTCTTCAATTTATCCATCTGACCATCAAGAAGACTCTTGAGCTGCATTAACTGAAGATCTGAAAAACCGACTGATGAAGAAGATGACTGATCAACCATCGGAGTAGGAGAAGGGATCGGAACAGGAACAGAAGAGCTAGGAGGTACAGGAGATGAATGTCTAACTGACGGTCCAGGTACCTCAACATCCGCGGCTCTGTCTTCAGCATACTTTTCCTTTCCCATCAGCCATCCTTCTTCATAAATCCCATTCTATGAATAGTAGCCAAACTATAGTAATCAGTGTGTCTCAAATTTCTCATTGGCTCACTATCGGAAATGATTATCCCTTGGCTTTGAAAGATCTTAGTTAATATCATGCCATAGGGTAGACTAGATTTCTCTTGCTCCCACAGTCAGCAATGTACCAAATTATCATGCTCGGAAGATTGATAGGTCTTCCAGTCACTATAGCATCCATTACAAAGATATCTCTCTCAGAAACATAATCAAATCTCCCAATCTTAGGGAATAGAATCCTACTACAAATGTTATGGAGAAGTCTTAATTCCAAGGATAGTTGATTTGCATGGACTTCTTCAAAACCAACAATTTCTTTATTTAGCAATCTTGATAGAGCTGGGCTCCTATCATCAGGTGAAAAAGTAGAAGTACCAGACACTGGAAGATCCAACAGTCTTGAGAGTAAATCCACTGTCACATTTATTCTATTTCCTCTAATGATGCTTACTAATCCATTGTCTCCTCTTGACAGATTTTTATAAAATTCTTTAACTAGGGCTGGGTAGGTTGGACAATCTAAAGAACATATTTTCTCTCATCCCATTTCAATTAACTGCCTCCCCACAAGAAAACCTTCTGCCTCAAATAGTTCAAAATCAACCTTTCTTCCGGTTGTAATCATTCTATCGGCTAGACGGTCTACCTGAGATGTGGCCGTAGTAGGAGAAGCACTTGGAGTTGAAGAGGATGAGGTGGAATCCATGCTCGGAGAGGGTTCGCGAACTGGACGCCTCACAGTCTTCTTCACCGCCTTCTTCCTTTTCATCCCGGCCGCTCCAAGGCTCTACCACGGGTTTTAGGAGTCATTTGATCTAGTGGAAAGGTTAATCAAGGATTTCTAAGGATTTGGTAGGTTAGGAAAAATTTTGAAGAGTATTTGAATGATTTGAGATGATAGAAGTGAGCGAGGAGTCGACTCTGCCCTAGATAAATCGACCTGAGACCACTTCGAGTTGGCTCCCGCAAAGTGTGGGGTCGACTCCGGGTAGTCACAGAAATCTATCCCGAAGTGGAGTCGACTCGCACAGAGATGGGGTCGGCTCCAGAGTTTCAGCAGAAACATGGAGTCGACTCCGATACTGACCGAGTCGGCTCCAAGACCATTTCAGAGCAAAAACACAAAGTTTCAGGGAATCTGAAATGTGTCCAGATATTGATCATGAAAAATTGATAAAAAATTATTGGATTTTAATAGATCAATTAGATGTGAATTCTAGATAAGATTTCCTTAAAGATCAAAGAGTAGACAGAGTTCTAGATAATTTTTCTTAGGAGTTTCATAATCATTCTAATGGATCACAAATCCCTAACTCTCCTCTAAGATAACAGAATCTTTCTTCACTCAAGGATTTTGTAAATATATCAGCTAATTGATCTTCAGTATTAACATAATCAAGACATATTTCTCCATTCGTTACATGTTCTCTAATAAAATGATATCTAATTTCTATGTGTTTTGTTCTAGAATGTTGAATTGGATTTTTTGTTAGATTAATTGCACTTGTGTTGTCACATTTTATAGGTGTTTTGTCAAGTGTGATACCATAGTCTTCAAGTTGCCGCTTAATCCATAGGATTTGAGCACAGCAACTTCCAGCTGCAACATATTCAGCTTCAGTAGTTGATAATGCAACTGAATTTTGCTTTTTGCTAAACCATAAGATTAAGTTACTTCCTAAGAATTGGCATGCACCACTTATGCTTTTCATATCTAACTTACATCCAGCATAATCAGAATCAGAATATGCAATTAAGTTCAAGGTTGAGTCTCTAGAATACCATAAGCCTACATTTTTTGTTCCAATTAAGTATCTTAGTATTCTTTTAACAGCAATTAAGTGAGATTCTTTAGGTTCTGATTGAAATCTAGCATATAGACAAACAGAGAACATTATATCAGGTCTACTTGCTGTTAAGTAGAGTAGGGATCCGATTATACCTCGATAGTACTTCTGATCAACTTTCTTACCTTCCTCATCTTTGTCTAATTTGCATGAAGGACTCATTGGAGTTCCAAGGGGTTTCATTGAATCCATACCAAACTTTTGAGTAGTTCCTTTGTGTACTTGGTTTGGTTGATGAAAATCCCTTCCTTTTCTTGTTTGATTTGGAGTCCAAGGAAGAAGTTGAGTTCTCCCATCATGCTCATTTCAAACTCACCCTGCATTAACTTAGCAAATTCTTGGCATAGAAGATTGTTAGTAGCACCAAAAATAATATCATCAACATATATTTGAACTACTAATATGTTGGCCCAGATGGCAACCCAAGAGGGGGGGGGGGTGAATTGGGTTCTTTAAAAAATTAGCCCTTTTTAAAATAGTTTGCTTGAGATTAATGAGGGCAAATGCAAGATAACTATAAAGTGCAGTGAGTAAGATAGAGATAGATAAAGAGACAATGAGACACTGCAAACACAAAAGATTTTATAGTGGTTCGGTGTATTCAACACCTACGTCCACTCCCAAGATTCACTTGGGTCCACACTATAATCTCTCTAGATTACAGCCGAGTTGTTTTCCAAGCTCACAACTCAAACTTGTTGTTTTACCGGGTGCACAACGAACCCAGCTGGTTTTACTCGGGCTTACCAGCACAAAACCCTACACGTTGTTTTTCACGGGCTCACAACTAACCCAAGCTTAAACAAGCTTAACCCGAGGTAAAACTACCTCTTCTAGTTCAATCCCCTAGATTGAACTAGGCAAAAATAAGACAAGTATTGTGTGTGAATACAAAGCTCCTCAATGAGCAAATATACAAATTAAGAATAATAAGGTTTAGAAAAGCCTGATTTGTAGATAGGTTGGCTTTTGATCTTTTCTTCTTTTCTTCTTCTCCTTGCTGGATTGAATCAAGCCTCAGCTCCGATTCTTCGTGGTTGAAGCAGTTGAGAAGGGTTGAAAAGCAAGAAACGAATCTCCTTTCTCCAAGTTGGGAAATCCTCCAAGACTTTGATTTTGAACGTTTTGGATTCCTCTTGAGCCTTTTGGAGTGGAGTGGATTTGAGCTAGAAGGTTTTCCTTTCAAGATTCAAGCTCACGGATTTTTGAAATGGGATTTGTCTATTTCAGATTCTCTCTTTGTTTTTCAGATTTTCATTTTTTTTTTGAACAATAGACTTCCCTTTTTATAGATTTTTTTTGCACCTCATTTGGAATAAAACTATCCGTTGGAGTGTACCTTGTATCAAAATATATCCGTTAGAAACGAGTAAAAATAGAAATGTTACCGTTAGAGCTGATCTGGCAACTTTGTTTTTCGTTCCAGGTGGGTTGGAGTCGACTCTAACTTTTCTGGAGTCAGCTCTAGCTCGAGGCATTTTAAAATGATATTTCCGGAGTCGTCTCTGGCTTTTCTGGGGTCGACAAGAAACTTTTCCGGAGTCGACTCTAACTTACCCGGAGTCGACTCTAGGTTGGAGCCAGAAAAATTGACTTTCTGCTTCGTCTGTGAGAGTCGACTCTAACAGTCTCGGAGTCGACTCTAATGACCGTGCTAGTTCCGGAGTCGGCTCTGTGATTCTCGGAGTCGACTCTAATGTCTGCAATTCTTACCTAGACATTAGATTCGATCCAGAACACATTGTAACTCCTGATTTTGATCTTTCAAAAGTCTTATAGGCTGAAACCACTAAATCAAAATCATCAGAGCCTTCAAAAATTATACTCAATTAGTTTTGTTAATCATCAAAATCATCAATTGGGTCAACAATCTCCCCCTTTTTGATGATAACAAAAACTTTGAGTATATGCATTCAAAAATTCAATCAAACTAAGGATTATAGTCATTTTGAACTTTAAACATTTGTATTTTAGGTTTTGATGCCAATTGTCAATGTAAACTTTAAAATTGTGCATGAGTTCAATATAATCCGTCAATTATGAATATTTAATCTTAATGTGCATGCAATTGTAAATAAGCTTTTTGTTAAGCTCCCCCTGCATTGAGTAGCTCCTCTTATATATATAAGCATCAAATTTTAACAGATTAACATTTCAAGATATTTTGCATAAACA
>UESW01000067.1:0-119253 GCA_900491605.1 Calamus simplicifolius
AACTATTCCAAAGGATCACAAATCCTAATTCTCCTCTAAGATAACAAAATCTTTCTTCACTTAAGGGTTTTGTAATATGTCAGCTAATTGTTCTTCAGTTTACATAATCAAGACAAATTTCATTATTAGCTACATGTTCTCTTATAAAATGATATCTAATTTCTATGTGTTTGTTCTTGAATGTTGAATTGGATTTTTAGTTAAGATTGATTGCACTAGTGTTATCACATCTTATGGGTGTTTATCAAGTGTGATACCATAGTCTTCAAGTTGTCGCTTAATCCATAGGATTTGCGCACAGCAACTTCCAGCTGCTACATATTCAGCTTCAGTAGTTGATAATGCAACTGAATTTTGCTTTTTGCTAAACCATGATTAAGTTACTTCCTAAGAAATTGGCATGCACCACTTGTGCTTTTTCTATCTAATTTACATCCAGCATAATCAGAATCTGAATATGCAATTAGATTTAATGTGGAGTCTCTAGAATACCATAAACCTACATTTTTTGTTCCACTTAAGTATCTTAGTATTCTTTTAACAGCTATTAAATGTGATTCTTTAGGTTCAGATTGAAATCTAGCACATAAACATACAGAAAACATAATATCTGGTCTACTTGCTGTTAAATAAAGAAGGGATCCGATTATACCTCGATAATACTTTTGATCAACCTTTTTACCTTCTTCATCTTTGTCCAGCTTGCATGAAGGACTCATTGGTGTTCCGAGGGGTTTCATTGATTCCATACCAAACTTTTTAGAATTCTCTTGTGTACTTTGTTTGGTTGATAAAGATTCCCTCTTTGCTTTGTTTGATTTGGAGTCCAAGGAAGAAGTTGAGTTCTCCCATCATGCTCATCTCGAATTCTCCCTGCATTAACTTTGCAAATTCTTGACAAGAGAATCGTTAGTAGCACCAAAAATAATGTCATCAACGTATATTTGTACTACAAGTAAATCTTTACTTTTTCTTTTCAAAAATAATGTTTTATCAACATTTCCTCTTGTAAAATCATTTTCAATTAAGAATTTACTTAACCTATCATACCAAGCTCTAGGTGCTTGTTTCAAACCATATAAAGCTTTGTGCAATTTAAAAACGTGATTTGAAAATTCGTGATCTTCAAAACCTGGTGGTGTTCTACATAAACTTCTTCATTTATAAATCCATTTAAAAATGCGCTTTTTACATCCATTTGAAATAAGTTAAAATTCATATGACATGCAAATGCAAGTAATAGCCTAATGGCTTCTAATCTAGCTACAGGTGCAAAGGTTTCATCAAAATCAATACCTTCTTCTTGATTATATCCTTTTGCAACTAATCTAGCTTTGTTTCTAATTACTATGCCATTTTCATCTAGTTTATTTCTAAAAACCCATTTTGATCCTATTACAGAATGATTTTTAGGTCTTTCAACTAAAGTCCAAACATTATTTCTAGTAAATTGATTTAGTTCTTCTTGCATTGCTAACATCCAATTATTATCTTTTTCAGCTTCTTCTATAGTTTAGGTTCAATTTGTGATACAAATGCAAGATGATTACTAATATTTCTCATATATGATCTAGTTCTTATTCCTTGAGATGGATCACCTATAATCAATTCCTTAGGGATGACTATAAGCATATCTCCAGTCTCTTGGAAGATCTACATCATTATGATCATTATTAACATCATCATCCTTATGTGAATCATCATCTTTAGCTCTTGTTCATGATCAGAAGATACTTCAATATTAAGTTTTTCAAGATCTTTTTCAATTATGTTTGTATCTTCCTCATCATCAATCTTTTCAGATCCAGTTGCTAAAGATTCATCAAAACTACATGAATGGATTCTTCAACTACTAAGGTTTTCTTGTTAAAGATTCTATATGCTTTACTAGTTGTTGAATAACCTAGAAAAATTCCTTCATCAGATTTAGCATCAAATTTTCCTAAGTTGTTTTTACCATTATTATGAATGAAACATTTACATCCAAATGCATGAAAGTATTTTATATTTGGTTTTCTTTCATTCCATAATTCATAAGGTGTTTTCTTTAATATTGGTCTTATTAAAGCTCTATTTAAGATGTAACATGCTGTGTTAATTGCTTCCGCCCAAAAATACTTTGGTAAGTTGCTTTCACATAGCATGGTACGGGCCATGTCTTCTAAGTCCTATTTTTCTTTCAACTACACCATTTTGTTGTGGAGTCCTAGGGGCTGAAAAATTATGATTAATTCCATTTTCAGTGCAAAATTTTCAAATAAGTGATTTTCAAATTCTGTTCCATGATCACTTCTTAGAGATACTATAGTAGTGTTTTTCTCATTTGTGACTTTCTTGAAGAATTTCAGGAATATCGAGAAAGTCTCATCTTTGTGAGCTAAAAACATTACCCAAGTATATCTAGAATAATCATCTACAATCACTAGACCATATTTCTTTCCTCCTAGACTTGTGGTTCTAGTTGGTCCAAAAGGTCCATGTGAAGTAGCTCTAGTCCCCTAGAAGTTGAAACAATGTTTTTAGATTTAAAGAACTTCTAGTTTGTTTTCCAAATTGACATGCATCACATATTTTATTATTTTCAAAATCTATTTAGGTAAACCTTTACTAAATCCATTTTAATTAGTTTTGAAATAAGGTGTGTGCTTGCATGACCTAATCTACGATGCCACAACCAACTAATATCATTTATGTTAGCATTATCAGCAATTAGGCAATGACTACTCTTAGAAATTTGTCTAAGTCAACTAAGTATACATTGCCATTCTATAACCAGTAAAAACAATGCTATCATCAATAGAATTAGTTACAGTGCATAAAGAAGATTTAAATGAAACATTAAAGTTTTATCACATAATTGACTTATACTAATTAGATTATGCTTCAAACCATCAACATAAAGTACATTATCAATATATAGATGGAGTTATGCGAACTTTACCAAGGCCCAAATTTGACCTTTACCGTTATCGCCAAATGTCACAACTCCACCTTTCTTTTCTTCTAGGGTGATGAATTCCTCTTTGTCACCCGTCATATGTCTTGAGCAGCCACTATCAAGATACCACTTTTTCTTTGATCTTTTGGCTACAAGACATTCCTGCAATATAATCAACTTTATGTTTAGGTACCCAAGCTTTCTTGGGTCCTTCATGGTTAGTAGCAACAAAATTGTTCCTTTCGGAACCCATATTTTCTTAGCTTTAATATTTAATTTTGTTGTTTTAAGGTTTTACATTCAAAGGATTTATGTCCTTTTTGATTACATTTAAAACAAGTAATATTACTTTGGTTAGCTTTTACAAAAATATTTTTTAATGATTTTTGTTTTCTTAAAGTGTTATACCCTAATCCAGCTTTGTCAAAAACAGCTTTTTGACTATCTAAATCATGTTTAATTTAGTTGAGCTTAAAGTAATTTCTCAACAATGTCTTTATTTTTTAACTTCTTTCTTTAACAATCATTTTCATTTGAGATTGATTCTTTTTCTTTAATTAATTTTCATTTCAGATTTTAAGAGTTCATTTTCTTCATTAAGATTTCTTCTTTATCTTTTAAATCTTTAACAAGACTTAATTCATTTTTCTTTAATAAATTTAAGTTTTCATTTTTCAAAACTTTATATTTCTTTTTCAAAACTTTAAAATCAATCATCAAGTTCATTGAAAGCTTCAAACATTTCATCAAATGTAAATTCATCATCGGGGGTTTCGGAACTTACCTCATCGTTGTCGTCGTCGTTGGCCATGAAGCAAATATTTGCAACTTCTTTTTGTTCTTCTTCTTCGGAAGAAGATTCATCGCTGTCATCCATGTTGCCATATGCCTTCTTCTTTTTCTTGTAGGCTTTTTCAATTGTGGACAATCATATCGAAAGTGCCCCGGTTTTTACACTCATAACATATCAAGGGGTCTTTCTCTTTTCTTGTCCTTGTCCTTTTCTTATCCTTTTCTCCTTCCATTTTGCTCCAAATTTCTTTTTGGAAGGGTTTCTTTTTCCTCATAAATCTTCTGAATTTCTTGGCCAAGAGAGCAGTTTCATCATTATCTCATCACTATCATCACTGCTGCTCTCTTCCATTCTTTTGCAGCCTTTAGGGCAATGGTTTTCTTCTTTTTGTTTCCTCCTCAACATGCTGCCTCATTGTCAATTCGTGGGTCATAGAGATCCTAGAAGCTCCTCTAAGGGTAGTGCATTGAGGTCTTTGGCTTCTTGGATTGCTGTGACTTTTGCTTCCCACGATCTTGGTAATGACCTAAGAATTTTGCGAACAAGATCAGCATTAGTATAAATTTTTCCAAGACTTTTCAAACCATTCACAATATCGGTGAATCTAGTGAACATGCATGTGATGGTTTCAGTTGTTCCATTGTAAACAATTCATATTTATGAACCAAAATATTTATCTTTGATTCTTTTACTTGGTTTGTTCCTTCATGTGTAATTTCCAACCTATCCCAAATTTCTTTGCGGAATTACAAGTAGAGATTCGGTTGAATTCATTTGAGTCTAAGGAACAATATAAGATATTAATGGCTTTAGCATTAAGTTGTGCCATTCTCCTATCATTATCATTCCAATCCCTTTCGGGCTTAGGAACAATAGTGCCATCAATAAGGTGTGTGGGTGTACTAGGTCCATTAATTATAACACCCCAAATCATAATCAGAAGCTTGAATGAATATCCTCATTCTAGCTTTCCAATAAGAATAGTTTGAGCCATTAAAAAGTGGAGGTCTATTCGTAGAATGACCTTCAGCAAATGAACCACTTTGTGTTGCCATAATGGATCTTTAGCTCTTGATCGTGAGATCAAATCTAAATGAGCACTAGCTCTGATACCAATTGTTGGCCCAGATGGCAACCCAAGAGGGGGGGGGTGAATTGGGTTCTTAAAAATTTAAGACTTTTAAACAATTTAAATTGAGATGTGCAAGTGAAAGGATCAACTAATAAGCAAAGCACAAACACAAGTATATGAGAGATAGAGAAGAGACAATTAAGCACGGCAAACACAAGATTTTTTATAGTGGTTCGGTGCAACCAACACCTACGTCCACTCCCAAGATTCACTTGGGTCCACACTATAATCTCTCTAGATTACAGCCGAGTTGTTTTCCAAGCTCACAACTCAAACTTGTTGTTTTCCGGGATCACAACGAACCCAGCCGGTTTTACACGGGCTCACCAGCACAAAACCCAAACACAAGCTATACCTAGCTTGTACCGAGGTTTAACAACCTCCTCTAGTTTAATCCCTCAGATTAAACTAGACACAAACAAATAAATGAGTTTAATTACAAGCAGCTCCTTTTTGAGCAGATATTTCAAAATAGAAATTGAGTTTAGAAAAGCCTGAATTTTAGAGCTTGAGAGCTGGCTTGGCTTCTTTGGCTTCCTTCCTTCAACTCCTCTTGATGTTGAATCAGGCCTCAGCACCGATTCTTCACGGATTTGAGCTTTGGAGTTGGGTTGAAGCTTTTTCTCCCTTTTTCTTGAATGTGGAAGATCTTTGATTTGCTCTTGAAAGCTTTGGGATCTCCTCTTGAATCTTTTGTAGAATGTAGCTCTGGAGTGCACGAATCTCACTCTTGGATTTCACTCCTTTTGAATCTTTCCTTGAATCAAACGATTTTTCTAATAACACTCTGTTTTTCCCTCTTTTGGATTTTTGAATTTCTCACTTCATTTTCCTCTCTTTTTTTGAACAATAGACTTCCCTTTTTATAGATTTCTTTTACACCTCTTTTGGAATAAAACTATCCGTTGGAGTGTACCTTCTATCAAAATATATCCGTTAGAAATGAGTAAAAATAGAAAAGTTACCGTTAGAGCTGATCTGGCAACTTCGTTTTTCGTTTCAGGTGGGTTGGAGTCGACTCTAACTTTTCTGGAGTCGGCTCTAGCTCGAGGCGTTATAAACTGACTTTTCCGGAGTCGTCTCTGGCTTTTCTGGGGTCGACAAGATGCTTTTCCGGAGTCGACTCTAACTTACCCGGAGTCGACTCTAGGTTGGAGCCAGAAAAATCGACTTTCTGCTCCGTCTGTGAGAGTCGACTCTCACAGTCTCGGAGTCGACTCTAATGGCCGTGCCAGTTCCGGAGTCGGCTCTGTGATTCTCGGAGTCGACTCTAATGTCTGCATTTCTTACCTAGACATTAGATTCGATCCAGAACACATTGTAACACTTGATTTTGATCTTTTAAAAGTCTTATTGGCTGAAACACTAAATCAAAATCATTAGAGCCTTCAAAAATTATACTCACATAGTTTTGTTAATCATCAAAATCATCAATTGGGTCAACACCCCAATCCCAACTTTGAGTCTTTGACTAAGCAAAACTTTAATGCAATTTATTATGGCCACATTTGATATATGGACATCTGAAGAAATAAATTAAGAGATTCTCAAAATCTTATTAGATTCTATTATTTGATATTATCACTCAAGAATTATAGTAAAAAATATATATTACTTGAAAAGAAAAGAGAATATTTAATAATTCAATAAAGCATTGAAATCTCTCAAAAATGAAGGTTTTAAAAATCTATCGATAGGACTTGATGAAAATTAACATTAAAATTCCTCTTCAAACTTATTTTATTTCAAAATTAATCTTTAGCCTAATAAGATTTGTTGCTACCAGATCACTTCCTGAGAGCACCGAGTGAGAAGAGAGCTTCAAAGATCTTCTAGGAGTTGACAGGGCCTCCTTCTTTAGACAAAAACCTGCAACAAAGTTCCGAACCGAATGGTTCCAGCGGGAACCCTCTGACGCTCTAGTTAGTGGTCTGGAGAATAGTATTCGAAAATGAGTTAGTGTGAGAGTTTGATCCCCTTCCTTGTTGTGAGTGAAGTCTTTTATACTTGTTCGGAGGTCCCTCTTACCCTTCGTGGTTGACCATTGAATCACGTTGTCTATCAAAAGCAGCGCCACGAATAGTAGGTGGGCGCGTTGCTGCTAGATGTGCACCATAATAATGGTAACCATCCGTAGTCTTAGAAAGAGTAGGTCAGTGGGCCACGTGGTAGCCTGAGCGCTTGTTAGGTTGCTGGGAACCATATTCGGGGTTGGTTTAGCGGCCAAGGCTAGAGGCCGAAGATATGTCGAGGCCGAGGCCGAGGCTAGGCTCGGGGCCGAGGTCGAGGCCGAGACTAGGCTCGAGGCTAATGTTGAAGCTGAGATGAAGTCCGCGACCGAGGCCGAGGCCGAGGTGAAGTCCGTGACCAAGGCCAAGGCCGAAGTGAAGTCTGAGGCCAAAGCCGAGGCCAAGGCCGGGACTAGCTATCAAATTATTACTTGGCTCCAAGAACCATGCAGACCGTTACTCCACCGCCTGAGGGCATGATCAGCCACATTAGATGCCCCCTTGCCCCTATGATGGGTGAGCGTACAATCACCAGCGAAAGGGGTGTTATATCACCTGTTGGCTGATCTTCGTGCGCCAGCGGCTACTAAGAGGACACGTCCCCAAAGGCCATACTTCTTTGATGAGGCATCGGATGCTGCAATGTCACCGCCTCGTCCGTTCTGACCATTGAGATCAAGGGGGATTCTCCTGGGTATGGAACTGCAAAAAGGCGGGCACCATCATTGCGGTTAGGTCACCACTATCCCATCATTGGTGGTGCCCCTCGTGTTCTGCACATCGGGTGGTTGCCGAAACGATCTCCAGTGGTGAGAGGACACGTGGTCAAATCGAACCAGGTGGGATGATTTGAAACGACGGGGCTATAAAAGGAGTCGTCCCTAACTTAAGCCGCTTCTACTGCCTTTGCTTCCTTATTCCTCCTCCCAATCTTGCTCGAGTGCCTGTTCATCTTCTTCTGCCCCTATTCCTTCTTCCCGAGCTTTCCATCCCAGTTCAGCTTTCTGATCCTTCCTCGAGGTTAGTTCGTCCTTTCCATGGATTCATCCCTATCGTGTTCCATTTTCAATTCTGGGGGTTATTCTCCCGATCCTTCGCTGCCTTCTCTGTCCCCAAACCCAGCTGGTCCTCCTCCTCCATAGATAGGGTCCCACTAGAGCAGCGGCGAGCCACCGGACGGTCTCTCACCGGGTGTTGCCCGGCTGCCGAACGGACTCCCATTCGGCGCCATTCGATCGTTGCCAGCTCATCCTCCACCATGAGGCAGTCCCCCGAGTGGACTACCTCTAGCATGACCGCCCAAGAGATAATAAATCTTAGGGCCAAGTACAATCTCCTCACCAACATCTGCTTATTCCGACCTCTTCCTGAAGATAGGGTAACTTCTTTCTGTCCCGATAGAGTTGACCTGTGCAAACCTACTTCAAGGACAGCCTTCGCCTACCCATTCATCCTTTCATACTTAACCTCTTGGATAGATACTCTTTAGCGCCGGCATAGTTGGTTCCGAATTCCATTAGGATCATTATCGGTTTCTTAGTGCAGTGTCACATCCATGGGATAGAAGCTAGGATCTCTCTTTTTTGATGCTTTTATACCCTTAGAAAATAGTCGGAATGGTGGTCCTTTGCCCCTAGACCAACCAGAACCCTCAAACTATATCTTCCTACGTCCATCAAGGGGTGGAAAGATAGGTTTTTCTTTGCTCAAGTTGAGGGGTTGAGGACAATGTGAGGGACTCCAAATACCAAGCCGAACAAGGATCCAACCATACTCCCAAGGGACCAAGAGGCGTTCGAGCAGCTGATAACTGCTGACGCCCCCCGATGCAACCAACTGTTGGCCGAGGAGAACCTTCGGGTAGTAGGCCTCATTCCGAGTAGCGGTGAGCAGCCATGACTTTTTCCCTCTTCACCCACATCATCATTTGCTCTCTTCTTTCTTTTCCCCTTTTTTTACCAAGTCCTTTGACTTATGCATATATGCTGCCATTGGTCCAAGCAGTGAGAAAGGCTACGGCCAAGGAAAGAAGAGCCCAGGCGGATGGAACCCCCATCGAGAAGAGGGCTAAAGTCAAGGCCAGAAAGAAAGCCGAGGCCGGAGGGGCCAGGGGAGAAATGAAGAGGCCGAAGAATGAAGGAAGAGGCCTCAGTCACCCTCACCAGCGCCGTCCCAATCCCCAACTCCACTCATCCGCAAGCCTCGAGCGGACCAGGAGGCCCACATTGATCTCACAACATACAAGTCCCCAGAGGAACCAAGAGCTGAAATTCCACCATCGCCACCACTTGCCGCTCCCGAGGTGGAGCCGACCGCACCGGCCACATGGCCGGCTCCAGAGGCTGCTCCACCAGCCAAAGAGGCAATAGCCAAAGAGCCTCCACAGGCAGTAGCGCCAACGGAAGAAGGGGCACCATCGGCCTCTGACTCGGCACCAGTGGCTCCGGGACCCACCAGGACCGCGGAGGAAGATGAAGCTGAAGTGCCTTCCTTTCGGTCTATCCTTGAGTACCATGGCCGTTGGGTAGAGTGAACGATGGCTCAGGTTTGCGTACCTAATCTTCAGAGGGTCCTCCAGAACCAAGGGACCTCCGTCTTCTTCCGTGAAGCCTCCGTGGCTCACCTTTGGGTAAGTGTTTCCCCCTTTATCATTAGTCTTCATTAATAATTTTCCTTGTCACTTAACCCGAGTAATTTGCTTGTGCAGGCGATGAACTCCTTGGCCGCCGCCAAAAGCATCCTATCCCAAGCCGAGGCCACCCTCGGCCATTCGCATAAAGAGGTTAGCCGAGCTTAGGCCAGAGCAGAAAAGGCCGAGAAGGCTCTGGAGGCGGCCCAAGCCAAGGGTTTGGCCGGGGCAGAAAGGGCCGAAAGGGCCTTGGAAGCGGTCCGAGCTTAAGGTTTGGCCCAGGTGGAAAGGGCCGAGGCTGCTCGATCCTAGGGTTTGGACCAGGCGAAAAGGGCAGAAGAGGCGCTTGAGGAAGCTCAACGCCAGGTAGCCCATGAGCTCGATAATGCTCGGGCGACAGAGGAGAAGCAAAAGATGGCGGAGTCAGAGGTGTTCGTATTGAAGAATCGACTACATTCCACCATTATTGAAATAAAAGTGGCTGAAGAGCAGGCAGAAAATGCTGAGGAGATCGCCCGTCGATCCAATGCTGAAATAGCTGACATGAAGGTGGCTGTGACAGCTGCTGAAGAAAAGATTGTTGTGGCCGAGAAGAAGGCTGTAGAGAGCTTAGGCAGTCCACTAGTTATGAAGAGGAGCTGGCCGGGGCCATCGCCTTCGCATACAACTTGGGCTTCCAAGATTGTAAGGCTAAAGTGAGAAGAATCTACGGTCTCGAGAGAATCGGTGACCTGAAACCAGACGAAGCAGAACATCCTTCCCCCAATAATGATCCAGCATTGGCCGAGCCCTGAACACCGCATCTCTTTTATTTTTCCTTGTAACGAGGCCCGACTAGGGTTGGCAACTTTGTAAGACTTTTTACAATCAATGAAAATACACTTTTGAAGTCTTTGGAATTTGTTGTGTTGGTAATTTGCTTTCGTAGTAGCCAAGACGCTCATTCTAGAATGGGGGCCGGGGCCGAGAGAGTAGATCCGAGCTAGGAACTAAAACCGTAGCTAGGGTTAGGTGAGGTAGAAGCCAGGATAGAAACCCAAGCCGTAGCCGAGACTTGGAGCCATAGTTGAGACAGTCGATACAGGATGTAGGCGTCGAGGCCGAAGTCAAGACGTGGGAGAAGTCGAAACCAGAGTTGACTTGAGGCTGAAGTTGAGACTGAAACAAAATTGTCTGAATAAGCACTGATCCAACCTCATGCTTGGATGTTGACGTGAAGCCGGGCTGGGGTGTCAACGCGGGGTCAGGCTTGAGTACCAACGTAGAGTTGGACTTGAGTGCCGACTCAAAGTCAGTCTTGAATGCCGATGTTGGATCAGGCTTGAGTGCTGACGCGGAGTCAGACTTGAGTGCCGACTTAGAGTTGAGCTTGAGTACCGATGCGGAGTCGGGCTTGAGTGCCGACGCGGGGTCGGGCTTGAGTGCAGACGCTGAGTCGGGCTTGGGCATCGGCGCGGAGTCGGGCTTGAGTGTGGATGCTAAGTCGGGCTTGAGTGCCGACGTTGAGTCGGGCTTGAGCTGAAGAAGCAAGATCGCTTGAAGAAACTTTTGTTAGTGAAAAAGTAAATATAATTTTAGTAGACATGCTCAAGCTTATGATATCAGTACACTTTACTGATAATACCGACGGAGATTGTCCGCATTCTAGGTGCGAGGGAGAGGCTTCCCGTTCAATCCTTCGCTCCGGTATGCTCCGCGATGAAGTGCATCAGTGACTCGATAAGGTCCTTTCCAATTGGGCGGCAGCTTTCCCCCTCCATGGGTTTGGAGACTTTGGCTCGTTTGAGGACCAGGTCTGCAGAGAGGAATATTCTGGGGTGAACTCGGGCATTGTAGTACTTTGCGATCCATTGTCGATAGGAAGCCATTTTGAGTCGTGCTTGATCGCGGACTTCCTCAACGAGGTCAAGGTTGGCTCTCAACTGGCTGGAATTGACCCCTCATCGTATGATTGTATCCGGGGACTAGGGATGCCAATCTCCACCGAAATGGCTGCCTCCAACCCGAACACAAGGCTGAAAGGAGTTTTTCCGTGGGGGTTCGGGGCATCATGTGATACGCCCACAGCACGTTTGGGAGCTCCTCCACACATCTTCCTTTAAAATCATCCAGACGTGTCTTAAGCCCTTGAAGGATAATCCGATTTATCACTTCATCCGCTCCGTTTGATTGTGGATGACCGAAAAAAGTGAACCTCTAGCATATGCCCAGTTTGGCACAAAACTCTCTGAAAGGAGCGTTGTCGAACCGTTGACCATTGTCGGTAACAAGGGTATGGGGTAGTCCGAACCGATAGATAACAGACTTCCAAAAGAAGTTCCTCACCTTGACTTCAGTGATTTTGGCAAGTGCTTCGGCCTCTACCCACTTAGTGAATTGGTCGATGGCAACGAGCAGAAACTTTCGCTGACCAGAGGCTGGAGGGAATGGTCCCAAAATATCCATCCCCCACTGGGCGAAGGACCATAGAGCCCACAGGGGGCTCAGCTGAGAGGTTGGCAGTCGTTGAATGTTAGCGTGTCGCTGGCAGCTATCACACTTCTGGATAAACTTGGCCGCATCTCCCCGCATGGTAGTCCAGTAGTAGCCTTGGTGTAGAGCCTTATGTGATAACGCTCTGCCCCCCAAGTAGTTTCTGCAAATACCCTCATGGATCTCATGGAGAATGTAGTCAGCATCTGCAGGACCGACGCATTTGAGGAGAGGGTGAGAGAAGGATCTTCGGTACAATTGTCCGTCGAGCATCAGGAACTTGGATGCTTGCCACTTGAATAGCTTGGCTTCAGCGGGGTCGACTGGGAGGGTGCCATTGGTGAAGTACCAAATATAAACATCCATCCAGGAAGGATCTTGAATGACTGGCATGGATTCTTCTACCATGTCGATGCTTGGGGCCTCTAGATGCTCCACATAGGTTCTCCCCAAGGTCTCGTTGGCCAAAGTGGCTAGCTGGGACAAAGCATTAGCTCTAGTGTTCTTCCCCCGAGGGATGTAACTGACACTGAACTGAGTAAAGGGAGAGGCTTGTGACTGCACCATACTCAAGTAACGAGACATAGTAGGATCTCGAGTCTCGTACTTCCCCTTGATTTGATCAGAGATGAACTGGGAGTCGGTGAAGACTCTAAGGCATTTCACCTCGAGCTCCCATGCCAGTCTCATCCCTAACAGTAAGGCTTCATACTCAGCCTGGTTGTTTATGGCCGAGAAGAGGAAACGGAGGGTGTACTCGGTCACAACACCATCCGAACTTGCTAGGATGAGGCCTACCCCGCTTCCTTGTGAATTTGACTCCCTGTCCACGTGAAGGATCCAGTCCTCCCCTCTTCCCTCGATTGTGATGTCCAAGGGGTTTGTATGCGGCTCCTTCAGCTGCTCCTCTATCCAGGTGCACTCGACCAGGAAATCTGCTAAGATCTAGGACTTCATAGCCAACCTAAGTTGAAACGATAGGTCAAATTCTCTCAGCTTGAGTGCCCACTTCGCCAATCAGCCAGAGGTATCAGGACGAAAGAGAATTGCCCTGAGTGGTTGATCCGTGACCAGTACAATCGGGTGAGCTTGGAAGTAGGGCCTGAAGCACTGGACGAAGATGATCAGGGCAAAGATAATCTTCTCGATTCTGGAATATCTAGTCTCTACATCATGAAGCACCTTACTGGTATAGTAAACTGGCTTCTGTGTCCCATCGGTGTCCATGCGAACAAGCACGGAGCTGACGGTCTCGGGGAAGGCTGCAAGGTACAGAAAGAGCTCCTCCCCGCCCCTCGGCTTGGATAGCAATGACGGAGTGGATAAGAACTCCTTCAACTCCTCGAAGGCTTTCTGGCACTCCTTCGTCTACTCGAAGCCGTTGACTTTGCGCACTGCCTTAAAGAAAGGTAGACACCTCTCTACGGATTTGGACAAGAAATGGCTCAAGGCCGCCACCCTTCCAGTCAAGCGCTGCACCTACTTCTTGTTAATTGGAGACCTCATATCTACGATGGCTCAGATCTTATCAGGGTTCACCTCAATCCCATGCTGCATCACCATGAAGCCCAGGAATTTGCCTGCTATGACCCCGAAGGCGCACTTGCGGGGTTTCAGCCTCATCTGGTACCGGCGAAGATTATCAAAGGTCTCCGCAAGGTTGGCAACATGGTTAGTGGTACGGTTACTCTTGGTTAGTATGTCGTCCACGTACACCTCCATGTTGCGCCCGATTTAGTCTTCAAAGACCTTATTCATCAGCCTCTGGTAAGTGGCCCCTGCGTTCTTCAATCCGAACGGCATCACCTTGTAGCAATATATGCCCTTCTCAGTCATAAATGAGGTAGCCTCTTTGTCCATCGGATCCATCTTGATATGGTTGTACCCTGAGAAGGCATCCATAAAACTGAGGGTCTTGTGACCGGATTTAGCATCCACCAGCTGGTCAATTCGAGGCAGTGGGAAGCTATCCTTGGGGCACGTCTTGTTGAGATCAGTGAAGTCCACACACATCCTCCAGCTCCCACTAGCCTTGCGGACCATCACGACGTTAGCTAGCCAGTCGGGGTAATGGACCTCTCGGATGTGGCCCACAGCCACCAGCTTACGAACCTCCTCGTCAATGGCCTTTTGTCGATCAGGAGCAAAGCTCCTCTTCTTCTGCCGGATGGGCCGGTATCCTGGTTTGATATTGAGCTGATGGATAATTACTTCCTCAGGGATACCCGGCATGTCGGACGCTGACCATGCAAAGATGTCGGAGTTGGCCCACAGAAAAGTGAGAAGCTGCTCGCGCGCCTCCTCCGAAAGTAGCGCTCCAATCTGGATCGTCCTCATTGGGTCATCCCTCAATGGGAAGGTCAGCAGGTGCTTGATCGGCTCCCCTCTTCTCCCCAAGTCACGGGGTTCGAGCGATTCCGGTGCTGGTGCGGACACCACCCCCTGCGGGCTGGGGGCCATATGATAGCAAAGTGGTAGTGGGTTCTGCTCCCCCCTCATCTCTCCGACTCCTTCGCGGGTGAAAACCTTATGAGCAATCTTTTGTTGAAGATGACGGCATCCAGAAGGTTTAGACTGGGTCTCCCGAGGATGGTGTTGTAGGCCAGTGGGACCCGAACTATTAGAAAGTTCATGAAAACCATGCTCTGATACGGTGACGTCCCGACTGTGACAAGGAGAGTGATCTCCCCCTCGACCCTTACAGAATCTTCAGTAAAACCCATCAAGGGTGTGGTGACAGGCCGAAGGGAACCATGAGACAAGTTCATCTGAACAAATGCATCGTAACTCAAAACATCAACTAAGCTTCCACTATCAACTAAAATTCTCTTTACAGGGTGCTTTGCTATCATCATAGATATGATGACGCTATCATCATTCTTGTTAACTACTTCCTCTAGATCCCTTTTAGAAAAGGGAATTACATAATCTAGCCCCTCTTCGCATAGCCTTTTAGAGGTGATGCCTGCCCCTCAGGAGATCATGGCTGTCGTCTTCTCCGTTGGAGCGTTGTCCATGCCGATCTGGGGTGCAGAAGGTGCCGACGGGCCTAGAGCAGTAGGGTTCCCCCTCGGACAAACTTACCCAGATGGCCCTGCTGAACGAGTTCTTCAATGGCTTTCTTCAGCAGGCGATAGTCCTCTGTATCATGGCCGTAGTCCCGATGATAGCGGCAGTAAAGTTCTTTGCTGCGAGGTGGACGTCGAAGATAGGGCTCGCCCTCAATCTCCAACAGGATGTGGGATATTGGGGCGAGAAGTGGGGTGAAGTGCTCTTTGGGAACCAAAGCCCGGGGTCGGTTATCTGGACGACGAAGCGGCTCAGACTTTCTTGGCCACACACCTGCAGGCTCCGGATGGGCTGGCTTTTTGCCTAATCCCTTGTCGACCTCCCTCCTGGAGAAATCCGCTTCGTCGGTGTGGATATACTTCTGCGCTCAGCTCAACAGTTTGGCATAAGAGCTGGGAGGCTTCTTGTCCAGGGAATAGGCAAATCAGGAGGGACAGAGTCCCTGCTTCAGGGCCAGAGTGGCCACAGAGTCCTCAAGATTGTAGACCTCGAGCGTATCCTCCTTGAACCGAGCCACGAAGTCCTTCAAGGTTTTGTCGCTCCTCTGCTGGATGGCAAACAGGCTATCAGACATCCAAAAATCTTCTGGCATGCATCAAAGTGGGCCAAGAATGATCGCTCAATCTGTCTAAAGGAGTTGATACTACGTGGTGGCAAATGGGAATACCACACACGTGCGGCCTTTAGAAGTGTAGCTGGGAAGGCAACGCAAAGGAGAAAATCTGTTGCCCCTAGACTTGCATAAGGACCTTGTAGCTTTCTAGATAATCCAGAGGGTCTGTGGTGCCATCGTATGGGTCCAGCTGGGGCAGACGGAACCGAGGTGGGACCGGCTCCTCCATAATACGGCGAGACAATGGGGAGCGGTGGTCATAGTCCACCCCATGAGGGTTGGTAATTCTACGGCTGAGCTCCTCCAGCCGCTGATGGTACTCGTCTAATCGTTGCTTGGCCCAGTGAGCGATCCGTCTGTCGATATCTCCCTTCGAAGATTCAGAGGACGAATGGAGAGAAGGTCGCCGGTGTAGGGAATGCACCCGCTCGGGTTACTTCCCAGTACGCCGCTTGGGAAGGCGGTCAGAGCGATGGGAAGCAGACAGTTGCCTCTTGGAGGTCTTCCGGCGATGAGATTTCAGGGATGCACGGTGGAAGGCCTCCGGAAGGGTCCTACCACGATGAAACTGGTTGGCTCAATGACCCTCCGTATGGGGTGGAGGGAGCTGAGGTGGCAATGGCGTAGTGGTTGAGCACTGTTACTGCAGTCCCTGAACCACCGCCATCAGATCCTGAACCTGCTGGGTGAGTACGGCGAGCCGATCAGCTTGGCTGAACTGCGGCTGCATGGGGGAGGGAGCAGGGAGGTCGGCCTCCGGCTGCTCAACCCTCGGTAGGTGCCCCCTAGCCTGACTAATGGAGGCCTCTTGCATACATGTGACCACCATCTTCTTCCTTGCAGAGGTTGTGGGGTCGCAGGTACGTTGAATGAACATCTGTGTTGTAGCCTCCCCTTTCTGGTGCGCCAATCTGTTGCTACCAGATCACTTCCTGAGAGCATCGGATGAGAAGAGAGCTTCGGAGATCTTCTAGGAGTTAACAGGGCCTCCTTCTTTAGACAAAAACCTACAACAAAGTCTTGGACTAGTGGTTTTAACGGGGACCCTCTGACGCTCTAGTTAGTGGTCTGGAGAATAGTATTTAAAAATGAATCAGTGTGAGAGTTCGATCCCCTTCCTCGTTGTGAGTGAATGCTTTTATACCTGTTCGGAGGTCCCTCTTACCTTTCGTGGTCGACCATTGAATCACGTTGTCCGTCAAAAGCAGCGCCACGAATAGTAGGTGGGTGCGTTGCTGCTAGACGTGCACCGTAAATAATGGTAACCGTCCGTAGTCTTAGAAAGAGTGGGTTGGTGGGCCACGTGGCAGCCCTGGGCGCTTGTTAGGTTGCAGGGAACCATATTCGGGGTTGGTTTAGCGGCCAAGGCTAGAGGCCGAAGACATGCCGAGGCCGAGGCGGGGCTCGAGGCCGAGGCCGAGTTCCGAGGTTGAGGCCGGCCAAGGTGAAGTCCGCGACCGAGGCCGAAGCCAAGTCCGAGGCCGAAGCCGATGCTGAGGCCAGGACTAGCTGCTAAATTATTACTTGGCTTAAAAAACTGTGCAAACCGTTACTCCACCGCCTGGGGGTGTGATCAGCCATATCAAGATCTTTAGTGAAAATCTACACCGAAAATCTACGCAGAATTGTAACAAAACAAGAGAATCTTGTAATTCCAAAATTTTCGCATTCCTAGATTTCTAATTTCTTATATTTAAAAATTTTAATGGATTTCATGAAACTCGCATCCCAAACATGGTTGAGGTATGTGTTATCAAGTTCGTCACTACACATGTAAAAATTTTAACATTTTATGAGTTGCTTAAATTTTATTAGAAAAATAAGAATAAGCATGCATTACTTATTAAGTAGAAAATTTAATAGCAAACACCTAACCAATTGTATCTGACCTTGATCCATTTTAACAACGATTTCTCCCCTTTTCTTTATCATATTAATAAATATTTTCGTAGCAATGTAGTTAAGCAGTGAGAGTGCCAATTATTATTTGGGAAATGTTGAATATTGGTGAGAGGGCAAAACTAATTAATGAAGTCAAACTTAGGTTCGTTGGTCGGCAGAGAAGGATGCTGGCTGATAATTAGGGGCAGGAGTCAATCCTACTAATTAACTTTCAATTATTGTAGAGAATGTTACATGGATCCTTTCAATTTAATTCTCGTAGCCACTGGTGGGTCCTCATGGACTCAAAGGATCGGACCGGATGAATTATATTTTTTTCATAACCTCTGGCACAATGTTAATCCTAAAATTTTGAAAACAATGCTAAGCCAAAAAATTATATATATATATATAGCATCGTTTCTGGAGATGGTAATTCATACACACTTGATACCTTTAATTGTTCCTTGCAGCATTCTTTAATTTCACCTTTTTAATTATCTGTAATTAAATAATTTGTATTATTTAATTATGCTCATAGAATGTGAATACAGTATCACATTGGGTTTTCATTTAGATTTGGGACAGACTGGGTATAAAATACAAATAGAGGCTATTTATTTCTCTCTCTCTCTCTCAAAATAAATCCCAACACGTTGTTGATTTAGATATGGCAGAGAACAGACAAAGGACAATGATGTCTTAGGACTGAAAATGATTTAGTCTCTTGGAGCTTCTCATAGCTACATCAAGTTGCATACACCTTAGTCCTTACATTATATATCGCATGGTTTTTTTTTTTTTTTTTTGGCTAAACATGTTATTGAAAATAATGTGTGACGTTTAGTCTCATAAACGAATGATTAATTGGAGATAAACAGATTGATCGATATAGGTGATAAAATCCAACACTCAACGATTTAAGTTTTCAAATGCATTCTTTTGCTGAGCCTCGAATTCTATGTTTCTTCTTGGTATATATTATATTATATATTCAGATCTACAATTTTCTTTGATTGCTAAATTTTAATATATTTTATAATATTTTAAAATATTTATCCGTGTACATGTGTTGATGCCGTAATTCAGCCTACTGGAAAAACAAAAAGAAAGCCATTTTAATTAGGTTGAAGTCTATCAATAAACTTTGGTTGATCAACACCTTTCAACCAAGAATATTAGACTATATATGTACTTCAATTAACAGAACGTAGCGAAGATCCAAAAAATTTTAAATCACAGGGTGTACGAGAAGTTGCTTCAAAATTTAAAAAAAAAAGATTTTTAATAGTTTTCAAACCTAAAGAAAGATTTTCGCAGTTTTTAATTCAAAAAAAAAAAAAGTTGCTAAAAGTTTCAACCCATTAGTACGAATTACTGAAACTTGTTGATCCATTTGACACCCTAATAATGCTATCAATAAGGAGACAAACAGCACTTACAGAGAACCCAATCCTAATTCTAATCAAATCAAGATTTTATCAGTACATTAAATCCTTATATCTATAGATAGTCATAACTTATCTTACTCTATAATTTAAGCATCTTTTATTCTTTTTATCCTCAGCCTTCAGATCCATTCATATGCTAAGTAGAAGAAATAAAAAATAAGTTAATTCAATCGGCGATAATTTTACTATTGTAAATAGTAAAAGATATATTTTTAGAAGCCTCCAATTGAATTTAAATAATTATTTGGTCGTGTAATTTAAATAATTTCAACGGCTGAGCTGTCACGGCATTTGTCTTGTGCCTACGGTGTCATTTTGGACCTTAGATTCGCGGGAGAATCACAGCCGTTAATAAAACCGTGTCTCCAATTATTGCTCCTCTCCGTCAATTTCCCCGGAAACCGGTCATGGAATGCCCTCGGATCGCCGCAACGACGAGTACGATTGAACCGCTGGATTACCTACATGGCGATAGATCCGGGGGATTCCTTCATCCTTCGTCCTACGTGAAAAAGATTTGATCATATAACTTAAATATTTTCATGAGTTTATTGAGAGGAGAGTGGTACCAAAGAGGTGGAAGGCTGGCTAACAAGTAATTAGTTGAGAACAATAAGGTAGTGTTTGATAAAAAAAATATTATCCATGGATAAGTGTATGGGATAGAGTTTATTCCCTGGATATCCCTAAGGATATCCCTTGGCTATCCCATTGATCATATCAAATGCAAAAAGGTAAATCCATAGGATAATTTTTTTTTACTCTTATTTGGAGGGATAACAAGCTATTCCTTCATTCTCTAGGGAATAAGTTGAGGGAATATCCCATGGTTAACCATGGTTAATCATGGGATATCCCTTTGGTTAACTTTATTCCCAGCTATCCCTTATAGTTATAGTTTTTGGGAATAAGAAGGGATATTCCCTGGATATCCCCTCTTATCCCCTATTTCAAACACTACCTAAAAGAAAAGTATAGCCAACAACTCTACTGAATTTTGACGAAAAGATCGAAGGACAGAAAAATCGGTCATAAAAAAATAAGTATTTAGCTTGGCATGGGACACTTCTACTTTGTCGAAAAAGAAAGCAACAGATGATCTTCAAAAAGATTGCTAATGCTGAAAAAAAAATATACTTAGAGATTGCTAAATTATTAAATAAGTTGATCCAAAGCAAGCCTGCTATTCATTTGAAGGCAAATAATATCTTTTTCTTCAAAACATCTATAAATCTTGTAAGCTCTAAGATCTTTTAAAGAATTAAAAGTGATTTGAGAAAAAAAATACTGGGCTGACTCAAACTAAACACTGTAAAGAGGGTAGCCCAAGCTGATAGACTGGTCCTTTTTTTTTTTTTTTTTTTTTAAGCCAATACCTTACTTGGAGTAGTTGGCTCTTTAGAGTAAATCAACCAAAGACCTCTAGTTTTTTTTTTTAAGGAATAGTTGTTCTCCATATAGTTTATAATATAGTCAAAAGACATTTTCAAGGTTCAAAATGTTACAAAAGTTGATGGAGAAGGCACCATTATAATTTAATTTAATTTAATTTAACAATTGAGATGCAATCTAGCTAGAAGATCCATCAATATATTGATTATGTTCCATAAAAGAAAGGGCTCCCATGAGCTTTTGCTTTCCTCTTATTGATCTTCAACTCCAACACTCTTTTATAAGTGCTACACTCAGAAGCCTTAGATAAAGATCCAGAGGAAAGAAAACGAAAGGGACTAGGGCTCAACTAGTATATATGAACTCAAAATTTAATGGTTTTGGCCTTCAAATTGAGCTGGAAATCAACTACCAAATGACGCAAAAGCTGACAAAGAAAATGCCAAATAATTTTTCAAACCATAACCATATTAGAATTAGTAGTCTTTTTGAGAAAAAAAAAAAAAAAGCAGAATTAGTGAAAGAGCTTTAACACACATAGAGGCTGTTAAAGCATGCATGAAGGTTATTTACATTATTATCATGATGTTGTTATAGTCTTATAGATTCATTCATATGGGTTAAAAGGTTCAGTAAAGAATGAAAAGCCTTTGTGCATCAGATGTGGTACAGCAGAATTAGCGTACATACGTACTAAAGAAGAAAAATAAAATTTGTTCTTAGTATGTATGCACCGTACTAATAGTCATAGGATATAATGTGTGTGACCTGCAACGCATTCAGTGCATCAAAAGGCTTATTTTTCAGTAAAAAAATATGGTAGGGCTTGGAAGAGAGCAAGGACGCCCTCTCGTGAAGGTGGCGGGGCTGGCGGTGTTTGGACGAAGGCGGATAAAAACCCATGGTTTCCATGCAGCAAAAAGACGATCGGCTTGGAAGATGGAAAGCCACCACTTCTATCAAGCTTGGAAGGATCCTACCGGAGGGGTCATAAGTCTTTGTTGTTTCTTATTTCCAGCTTACACTTGGGGGACCATATGCTAAGAGAAATGTACCGGAATGGCAAATTAAAAATAACAAGTCATCCTATTTTGCATCATATTATAAATATTATAATGTAAAAAGTTATTTAATTATTAATTTTGAAAGAAAAAAGTTGGATTTATATTTTTATAGAATATTAATACACGGTAAGGGGTTCCTTGATGATATTGCCTCTAGATTTAAGTATAAGACAGATAGTATTCTATATAAATGTGTATCGAATATTTAATATTTATATATGTATATGTATATTAGACGTTTATTTTATAGATGTTAGACATTTATATTTATATGTCAGCTATCTTGTACTTAGGCCCAAGAGTGAAATCATAAAAGGACTTCTTAATTTATACTATTTAAAAAAAAAAAAAGATCTTATGAAATCAATAATTTGATAAATTTGCATGCAAATTTGTTGTTATAAATGAGGTTTTCAGTCTGTTAGTTCATGTTATAAATGATCAGATATTATGAATGGTTCTAATCTAACATTCAAATGTGTGTGTGTGCACATGTGTGTGTAGGATTTTTAGGTTTTAACAATTATAGTTTGTGAATGTCTTCTAATATTCATGAAATTATGATATATTATGATATATTATGAAGAATGTGATGAGTTGTGTACCATTTATATAAAGTGATGAATAAAAAATAAAAAAGTGATATTTTGAGCTTTTTAGATATCTTTTCTTCTACTTTGTTCTACTCCTTCCCAATCTCTTCCTTTAAAAAAAAAACAAAATTTAACTCACTTTTTAATTAAAAAAAGTATTTATAAAAAGCATATTGATTAATGTTAATAATTCAATGTTAATACTTTGTCTCACATGACTATAACCATCCATTCTTTCATCTTGTGTTGCTATGGTTCCCATTTTTTGGCCTGAGGTAGGGGTGGCAGTGCAAGTGTGAATCCGAATGGCGTCCTTCCGTCTTCACGAACCTACAAGACAGCATCCTCTATAGGGATCGTGGTGGGTGATCTCTGTGGAAGATCTTTCGATACCCAAGTGAGTGGGACCTTAAGCACAAAAATTATGGAGAAGGTTCGAACGAAGAGAAGGTGATGACAGAAGAATGGCGATCGGTATGTGCATATAGGTTGCATAATCTGAGAGAGGTGTACCTGAAGGCTTCCGAAACGTGGTATTTGAATGCAACGGATAAGGTAAGTCGTTACCTGATTTTGAAGGTGCAGTTGAGGAATGTAGAGGAGGATAAGATTGATTTCGATGTGTACCTTATGGAGGGAGGAACTTCGAATCTCGTTGATTAGGAAGAAGATCATATGTGGCTCCCATTTTCGTTTGAGGAGGATTGTGTCGAGATTTTGCGATCCTAATGATCTGGCTTCCGAGATGTTCGGCGTGGGCCAAAGATCGGTGTGAGAAAGGGTCGGTTAGTCAATTCTCGTCTGTAAAGATTCAGTATGTCGAGGCTCATCGAGGATCAAGAATCGGTTAGCCGAGGGTTGACCAACCGAGATTCGGTTGAGGACCAAGGGTTGGTCCGCTGAGGGTCGACCAACCGAGGATCAGTTGAGGACCCAGGGTTAGGCGACCGAGGCTCGGTGTGACAAATCTCGAGCGAGGGCTAAGGGTATAGTTTGGCGATGCTCCGTTCGATCCGCATGGGTCAATTAGCTCTAGATCAAAGGTGAACCCTACTAACTGTCCGCATCGACCATTAAGTACGGAAACTATTTTCCTCCGCATCAATGTGCATCAGATAGTGCCAATGCTATTCTATCAAGGTGATCGAGTCTAAGATAATTGAGCCAAACTTGAGCCAAATTTTTTAGCCAGTACACAAACAACCTTAGATCAAACATTAAGTAGCATGCAAAAACAAATAGATGCTTCATTCTCTAGTTGAGCTTGAAAAATTGTGGCTAAGCTTAACATAAGCTCAACCCTAGCCCCCAGCCTAAAAAGAGCCCAAAGGCTGAGACAAGTTACTTGCAACCCCTGTTATATTTATAGGAAGCTTGCAACACCTGTTATAAATCCAATAGTTATGAAGAGGAGTATTCCTTTTCTTTTTCTTTCTTTTTTTTCTTTTTTGAGCAACAGTGATAGGGCCACCAGCCATTCCAAAGAAACCCTGGTAGTATTTTACTCGCATCAAACAACTTAACACAACACTTTATCTCCAACTTCAAATACAAGCATTCTAGAAGTAGAGGAAGGTTGCAACCCTTGGGCTACGATCCAGTTAAATCAAGATCAAGATTTTTTTTTTTTTTTGAGGAAAAGGAACAACGGTTAAAAAATGACAGGATATCAAAGAAGGAGCCATGCGTATAATAAAGTTGTTTCTCAAAATAGTTCAAGTACTATAATATATAATAAAATTAATTTTATACTACTTAAAAAAATAATTTCATGTGCAATCAAAATTTATGCACAATATGAATTTATTATTTAGTAATATAATATTTTATGATTGATTATCTTTTACTTACACAATGTCTTAATAATTAGTTAATAAAATACGACTTAAATAAATAAAAATGATAGAACTGATTTTTAACTTTTTAAGAGAAAATTATGGTATAATTCGTCATTCCAAAAGAAAATTTCTGACTCTACTGCTGAAATACACCTCTGGCTCCACCAGTGAGATTCAGCTTAAATTTATGATGTAACATGGAATGCTTGGCCCTCTAAAAGAGGGGATGGGATTTGAGCTCCAAATTAAAATAGCCCTTTGAGTATATGGAGTCATACTTAAGACAAGCATGACTCCATGATTCCAAACCTTAACAAGTTCATTGAATATTCCTGACCATCAAGGATGGGAAGAGGCCAAACCCCACGTCACCCTCCTAATTTCCAAGAGAGAGGGACTACCACCCGTGCCACTGCCATCTAACTTTCAAACGCCCCACATGAAATCAAAGTAAACTGACTTAAAAAATAAAAAAAAAAAAAAAAGAAGAAGAAAAGAAAAGAAAGAAAAGAGAAGGAAACTAATTGTGGTGCTTGGGAACCGTAAAAAAACAATCCGGGACACACACTGCACACATTGCATTTGAGAGAGAGAGAGAGAGAGAGAGAGAGAGAGAGATGGGAAGGAAGCCCTGCTGTTCAGAGGAGGGCCTGAACAGAGGAGCATGGACTGCCCTTGAAGACAAGATCCTAATATCCTACATCAAAACCCATGGGGAAGGCAAATGGAGGAGCCTGCCAAAGAGAGCTGGTGAGTTTTAACAAACACAATCCACTTGGAGCCAGTGCAAATATCCCTCTCAGTCCCTTCTCTGCTAGCTTTCCTTAGCAAGTCCAAGTCTCATGGCATCATAATGGAATGCAGGTCTGAGGAGGTGTGGGAAGAGCTGCCGCCTCCGTTGGCTCAACTACCTGCGGCCTGATATCAAGAGGGGGAACATATCGGAGGACGAGGAGGAGCTCATCATCAGACTCCACAAGCTCCTCGGAAACAGGTCATTCCTCAAACCATGTCCCAATCTTAGCTACCTGGGAAAAAGAAAAGAAGAAATTAATCACTCACTATGTGATTAGTTTCTTTCTCTGAAAGTTCTATGGGAGGGTGGGTCATGGATGAACTCTTGCCATCTTATCCTTGACCACCAAAGTTGATGCTAGGCAGTGGTAATTTTCATGCATTCTGAATTAATAATTCTGGCCAAGTGCTGCTGCAAACTCTTACCTTACTAATTTCCCTTCTTCTAAGTTGGAACTGGTTAAGCATAAGCCCAAGCTCTTAGTTCTTGACGAGAAAATCTTGCACAAATGGTACATGAATTTAGAAGGTGGTAGGTAGTTCCTGACAAGAAGGATTTTTGCAGCTGTGCTTTATGGAATGCCTTCAGGAAATTTTTTTCCTTTGTAAAAATACGGATCGTTGGGTTGGGTTGGGTTGAGCATGCTCAAAGTTTGCAAAATAATACAAATAATTCCTTCCTACTTCCACCAGCCCATTGAAATCCAGGTAGTTGATCTCTTCATTTGAGTTAAATAACTAAATTCAACATGGCTTAGTATGAATCAAATAGGTTTGTTTTGAGCATGCTCAAAGTTTGCAAAATAATACAAATAATTCCTTCCTTCTTCCACCAGCCCATTGAAATCCAGGTAGTTGATCTCTTCATTTGAGTTAAATAACTAAGTTCAACATGGCTTAGTATGAATCAAATAGGTTTGTTTTACACTAAATCATATTTGTATCATTTTGTTTTCTAAACCTTTGTGTGTGTTTGTATTTGTGTCTGGTGTTCAATTGGGAACCACAGGTGGTCTCTGATTGCAGGAAGACTGCCGGGGCGAACAGACAATGAAATCAAGAACTACTGGAACACAACCTTGGGGAAGAGGGTTCGCGGCCAACCAAGTCTAGATTCCAAGACAAGATCTCCAGCCAAATTCAAAGGTAAAGCTCCAGAGGCTGTTCCACTGGGTACCCACTTGCCACCACCAACAGACACGCCCGTGATCCGGACCAAGGCCCTGAGGTGCACCAGGACCGTCTGCACTCCAGGCCAATTCAAGACGTCACTCCCAAATGCTGACCGATATCTGGAGTCGGAGCTGAGAGAGACCCGGAGTCTCCCTGAAATGCCTCAGCATGAGCCTCCTCTCAATGATCTTAAGATGGACTCCATGGACACCACCGATACGGCTCGTCCTTTGGAATTGGATATGTTGCAGGATATAGGCGAAGGTGTTCAAGTTGGGGACAGGGGAATGAGCGAAGAAGATAGAAGCACTAGCGTTCCCATGCGGTCAAACGATCCAGTGGCTTTCGATGGAGCGATGCTTGAGAGTTGGCTGGCAAATGAATGCTTTCAGCCTGATATGACATGGGATCTCCAATCCCTGGCATCTCTTTTAGATTCAGAAGAGCATTGGTGCTAAGGATGTCCAAATGATGAGCCCTGAAGTATCTGTAATACCATAGTAGAATTAATGTAGAGAGAAAAGAGGGTAGAGAGAGAGGGACAGGGAGGTCACTAGTTTTATGATCTTTGTTTAACTGAACTGAAGGTAATAAAGTGCCAAACTTTGTTGGGATTATGGACTAACTCATCCATGATGCAAGAAATGCAAAATTTTTAAGTTGACTTTTTTACCTTAGAGGTGATGAAGAATCCAATAATTTTATTCGAGCAGAGAAAGAGAACAAGGTTCACATAAAAACAAACAACATGGTCCACTCCAGATTTTCAATAGACAAAAATGACTGTCACAGATGAATCATAATTTTTTCACTTTCTCAAAAGACACTCGCAATTCGCTAGCTTCTATCCATCCCAAAAGTTTTTATATCAGTGGCATCTTGCATCTTTGATCGTAGCCGAATTGGTGGCCAATTCATATGCTTTCTGAAGCTAAATAACTCATAGAATGCGTGGCTTCCTATCACAAGTTCAATGTTTAATTACTTCCTATAAGATTTATTGCATTTTTTTATTTAAATATTTTTATCAAGAATTTTAAAAATATGGTATCATCTAATTTTCTCTAGTATATGACCAAATTCAATCCATGTTCTCCTACGATCTTTCCTTCAGGAGGACTCCTGTAAGGTTCTATCTCAATGCACAGGGTCTCTCATTTTCTCAATGGCAGAAATCCAAGATGACAAAGATCCGCCATGATATTGGTAAGATGATTCATGTTAGCAAGTCAACATTTTAAAAAAAAAAAAGATAACTCCCAAGAAGACACTAGCTAACTCTGGTTCTATTAATCATAATATGACATGCATGCAAATGACCTCCAAGTTAGTGAATTCTGGATGTACATATGCAAACATCATAGAAGATGGACACATTTTCTACTACAATGAAGAAGGAAAGATAATGCAAGCAGCTCTTTTCCTTTCCCTTTGTTTTTTTTTTAATGGGTGAGATTTGTTATTATCCCTGAAAAGTACTTTTGCAAATATAATGGAGTTCACGCCAAGGTTTTAGTACTACCATATTACTATTTGATTACAGACAAGATGTAGATGGCCTGGTTGACTCCGGCCAGTTTTGCCTAGCTCCTTGCTGACAGTGAACCTGATGCCTTTATTGTTTAGGACCTGATCTTAATCATGGCTGCAATTTCATAATATACAGCAGGATCAAATGGGGTTGATTTCTACCTACCAATTTAGAGTTGCAACTCCAGTGAAGCTGCCCCTGTTTTCAACTCTTTGCATTGGTTGTCCAGTTCCAAGCATGTGCAGCTTTTATCTCGTTTGATTTCTTTACATGCTCACATGGTGGCCCAAAGTTTAAATTTTTTGAAATCTGGAAACAACTCTTAAGTCACACTTTGCCACATGAACACAATAAAAAAAAAAAAAAGTACGCATGACAATCTACAGGCAGCAATTCTCGAGAGAGAGAGAGAGAGAGAGAGAGAGAGAGATATGAGCAGAGTCCTCTTTTCCCCAACACGTTGTAGGTGCCCGGACCACATGTTCTGCGAGGCCTCACGTAGAACCAAAATTTGAGCTGCAGCATACGTTAGGAAGCGATAAGCACCAGTAACTCTTTATCTCCAAATTACCACCGAAGAAGAAGAAGACGACCACCACCACCTTTAACTATTAACTCTGTTTCCGGTCTGTGTTCTGTCTCTACCCAGTCAGAAACTAGAAAGTGTTGGATGATTGTATGCTGGGTACTTTCCGTCTATTTATAATATTAATAAAAAAATAAAATTATAGTCGCACCTTATAAGTATAATCTAATAAAAATTTGATAAATTAAAGTATTTCCTATAAACAATACTCTGCCTCAAACCATAAATGCAGTTAAAATGGTCAGGATAGTTAGAACGTTTCCTAAAAATGGTACATCACATTGATACGATAAAAAATAAGAAAGAGTTTCTACACCTTCATATATATATATATATATATATATATAGGCGTGGGTAAAAAAGTTAATTCAAAAAAAAATAAAAAATAAAAAAAATATTTAACAACTTGAAATATAGGGTTATTAATAGAAAAGTTAACGCAACTGATAGATACAATGACTAGAAGGAGAATTAATATAACTTGCTTGCATGAGACCAAATGGATAGGTAAAAAAATGAAAGAGAATGACGGTTTTAAACTTTGGTATACATCTAAAAATAGATATAAAGATAGAGCAGAAATTATCGTAAATAAAAGCCTAGAAGATAGAATTATAGATTTTAAAAGGATAGAACATTATATAATTTTAATTAAATTAGTGATGGATAAGAAGTCAATAAATATTACTAGTATTTGTGCTCCTCAAGTATGTTTGCATGGTATAACAAAGTAGAGTTTTTGATAGGATATGGATAGACTAATTCAAGAGATTTCAAAAAATATTTATTGTTGAATATTTGAATGGATATGTAAGAAAATATATATAAGTTTTGAAAGAGTATATGAAGGTTATGGATTTGAAAATATAAATAATGAGAAAAATGTCATTTTAGAGTTTGCAATAATATATTATCTAGTATTAGCCAATACATATTTTAAAAAGAGGGACTCTCATTTGATAACGGTTAAAAGTGGATATAATGCTAGTCAAATAGATTTCTTCCTTGCTAAAAAGATTGATCGACTATTTTGTAAAGATTGTAAGGTTATATTGGGCAAGGATCTAACTATACAATATAAATTAATGGTATAAATGTATATATTCTAAAATGGAGAAAAAAGATTACAAAGTATAAGAATTCAAGGATTAGGTGATGAAGTTTGAAAGAAGAGAAACTGCTAACTTTTAAAGATAGAGTGATGAAGGAAAATGGAGTGTAAATGGAGAGATTAATATCATATGGAAAGAGATGACTAATAGTATTAGAAAAACAATTATAGAGGTATTAAGAGAGTCAAAAGTAAAAGAATCATATGATAAGAAAACTTGTTGATGGAATGAGAAAGTTTAACTAGCAGTTAAGGCTAAAAGAGAGTACTATAGAGAACTATATAAATGTAAAAATGGAGAAGCGTATGAAAACTATAAGATAGTTAAGAAAAAGTTAAAAAAATAGTACAAAAGGCTAAATGTAAAATATATGAGGAATTATATCAAAGCTATAGGCTAAAAATGAAAAAAAAAAAAAGATATATAAAATTGCAAGATGAAAAAACTGAAGATATATTTTAGGTTAAGCAGGATAAAGAAAAAATGCACGGAGTGTAATTTTAGTATAATTAAAAATGAAGATGAATGTAGAGTATAAATTGAGGGCCATGAATTACTAAAAATAAAATATGTGCACATAAAATGTGTACATAAGATGAATATGGTAAAAATAAGAATGCTAACATAGATGTAATGTGAAACAAAAAAAATAGAATAAAAAATAAAATTATTTATAAAAAGATAGAGGTAATCGATAATAAATTAAGAAAAAAATGACTTAAATGGTTTGGATATGTGCAATTCATACCTAAAAATGCATATATACAAAGGAGTGACTTGATACATATATATATATATATAAAAAAAATATAAAAGTAGATCAAAAATCGCATTGATGGAAGTGGTAAAGAAAGATTTAAGCTTGTTGTATATCACAAAAAAATATAATTCAAAACAGAGCTGAATGGAAAAAAAAATTGCAACCACTCTTATCTAATTTGAAATTAAGATTTTATTATTATTATTATTATTATTATTATTATTATTATTATTATTATTATTATTATAAAGCATTGTCTTTTTTTTAGCAGTCATTTTCTATAATTTTAGTGTTTTTTAATCATAGTGTATGTTAAAGACATTGTAGTTGCAAGCACAATTAGTTAAGAATGGAAGCAGAAGAAGTAACTCTGCCTAGAGCTTTAAAAATCGTGTTGCTTTAAAAATCGTGTGAGCGATTCCCTGGTTCTTCCTCGGTGACCTGCTTTAAGATTTGCGCTCCGGCTTTCTCCCTCCTCGTTCTCTGGCGATCTGCGTCGATTGTCAGAGCGCTTCTTCTCCGGCTTTCGCCTTGTTTCCCTTCGTCTTCCTATGGCTTCCGATTCGACTGCGGAGGCTCGGCTTAACGGGAGGAAAGCTCAGGTTTCCGGCTTCCAGTGGGTTTCTTCGTCTCCCTCTCCGTCGGACGTGGCGAAGCTGGAGTCCAAATTCCCGGATGTAGTACGGGTCTCGGTGCCGGTTCTGCAAGAGGCGGTGGCGGGGTGGCAGCATTGTGCGGTTTTGGCCCGTTCCTTCTCCAAATGGGTGCGGCTGAAGCCTTTATCCGGGAGTTCAGGCGTGCTGGCATCTCTGGAGTCATTGTCCCGGTGTCCCTGGCGTTCCGATGTCACATTTTTCGATTCGAAGACCCGGAGGCAGTCGATCTGGTCCTCGCTCGTCCGTGGGTGATCAATGGACAGATCATTGGAACTGAAGCATGGCGGCAGGAATTCTTTCCGGCTGAGAATTCCATCTCCTCCGCGCTTGTTTGGATTAGGATGCCAAGTCTTCCTATGGAGTTCTGAAAGGAGGAAATCCTTAGAGCCATCTCGGAGCAAGCAGGGTCATTCTGCTTTGTGGATGCTGCCACTGCGTCAGGAACCAGGGGAGGTTTCGCTCGGGTGGCAGTTCGAGTCGATCTGAGCTGCCCCCTCCGGCCTGGGACCAGAGTACAGGGGATGCATGGTCCTTTTTGGCAACCGTTTGTATATGAATCCTTGGAAGGCTTCTGTCCGTCTTGTGGTTCTTTGCATCTGGAGGGTTGATGCGGGCTTGAGGACATGGCTGAGGCGGAGGTTACTGACAGGAGCTTTGTTTTTGGGCCGTGGATGGCTGCAGTCCGTCAACGGAGGAAAGCAGAGGTCCCCCTGGCTAAGCCTCCTTCGCCGGCCTCTGTTCCTTGTGCTGCTCCTCAGCCAGGTTCATTGTCTTCGAATCTGATGGATGGCTGGAGGTCTCCGTCGAAGGTGGGGCGAAGACGGCTCCCTGTAGCAGTGAAGTTTGTATCAGATTCTAAAGTGATGGGAGGGGAGAAGGATTGCCCTGTTCCTGGAGCAGTGACTCATGGTTCGATCGTCTCTGCCAACAGGGAGCTGGTGCTGGCTAAGGAGCTTGGGGAGAATGATTCAAATAATCAGTCTTTGGTGCCTGTGCCGGTTCTCCAGCAGCGTGCCAGTTCCAAATTCTCAGTTAAGGGGAAGCTCAAAGGTGTGTGGCTGAAGGATCTTTGGATTCTAGTAACAGGAAGGTGTTGGTGGCTAAGGAGGATGGGAAGAAAGTTTCAGATAGGCAATCTATGGTTCATGTGCCAGTTTGCCTGGAGCGTGCCGTTTCCAAGAGATCAGTTAAGGGGAAGCTGCATGTGGATCAAATTGGGTTCTCTGAATCTGATAATGCCCAATCCTTGGTCTCAGCTAATCCCTTTGCTTCTTTGGCTCTGGCTCCACTTGATGATGTCCAGGAGGTGAATAGGGTTAGGGGTTCAGCGCCCCTCAAGCGGGCAAGACCTGCCGAGTGCCTGCCCCCCAGATCCATTTCCAAATCTGATAAGATAAAAGGAAAAGGCAAGGGTAATTTGGCCAATTGCAGATTGGACATCATCCCTCCCTCGCGTAATCTGCCCCAGTCCCTATGCTGCATGGAATCAGTACAGGAGATGAAAATGGGTAACCCTGATGGGCCTGTGGATCAGGAGTGTCAGGCTACTTCTGTCAATCTCATTGATGCTGATTCAGCAGTTCTGCAGGACTGCTCTCTTAAGAATAATGATAGTGTGATGGAAGAGGACCAGGAGGTGGTCCCAGTTATCTCTAGTTAATTAATGAAGATCTTAATTTGGAATGTCAGAGGTGCTAATAAGCCCTCATTTCGTTCCTCTTTTGGTAGATTGATTCAGTTACACAATTTTGATATTTGTGTCCTTTTAGAAACCAGGTTGTCTGGAGACAGTTTGGTGCGGTTTCGGAGGCAGATTGCTCGGTCCTGGTCTTCATATGCGGTGGAGGCTGTTGGGCTGTCTGGTGGCATTTTGGCTATTTGGCGCGACTCTGCCATCGCGATTGACATTTTTCATCACAGTAATCAGCAAATTGGTCTCCTTGTATCTGATGGGACTTCTAACCCCTGGCTCTTATCGGCGGTTTATGCAAGCACAGACTACCGGGAGCGACGGGTTCTTTGGTCCGAGCTATCCGCTCTCCTTGATCAAGGGATTCCGTCTATTATTGCTGGTGACTTCAACTGCATTACTGAGGCTACTGAGAAGCGAGGGGGCAGGCCAGTCTCAAACTCTGCTGATATTAATGAATTTAGAACTTTCATTGGATCTAAGGGGCTGATGGATTTGGGGTATTCGGGGCCCCAATTTACTTGGTGTAATAATCGGCAGGGGACAGCTCGTGTTTTGGAGAGAATTGATAGAGCTCTGGCTACTGCTCAGTGGCTTCATATATTCCCTGCTGTCACCGTTACTCATCTTCCTAGGATCGCCTCGGATCACTGTCCTATTCTGATTTCCCTGGAGGCCAATCTTCAGCAGAGGAAACAGTTTAGATTTGAACGATTTTGGACGGTCCATTCTGCTGCTCGGCCATCATTTCTCAAATCTGGCACCTTCCTATCAGGGGTAATGCTGTCTACTGGATATCTCGCCGCCTTATGCTGGCCAGTCGCAGACTTTCCAGATGGAATAGGCTGGAGGTTGGGGATCTGGATAGGCAAGTGGAGCAGGCTGAAGCCATTATATGTGCCATTCAGTCGAAGGAGGATCAGGATGGTATTCTCTTGGACTCTGATCTCTTTCTATTGCGAGAGAACCTTGCTCGTCATCATTCCCTTCTTCGTCAGCAGGAGTTATATTGGAGGCAGAGATCCAGGGTTCAGTGGATCCGTGAAGGGGATCGGAATACCAGATTTTTCCACCAGGCTACTTTGAGGCGGAGGGCTGTTAATAGGATTCGGAGGCTGGTTGATGCTGAGGGGCACCATCTCGAGGATATTCATGCTATCCGGTCTCAGCTTCTTCATTTCTTCCAATCCAGATGGTCTGATTCTTCTGGTGAAGGTGGTCCGGTTACTCAGATTTCTGACTCCAGGAAGGTGTCCTCTTTGGATAACTCCATGCTTGTCAGGCCTATTTTTGAGGAGGAGGTTCGCCGGGCTCTCTGGGAGCTTGGTCAGGATAAGGCTCCTGGGCCGGATGGGTTTCCGCCCTTCTTTTTTCGCCATTATTGGGATATTGTGGGGCAGGAGATGGTTCAGGCTATCCAAATTGTTTTCCAATCTAAGCTCATTCCTGAGGCTTGGAATCGGACTCTTATTACTCTTGTGCCTAAACGCTCGGATGCTTCTCTTCCTCAGCACTTTAGGCCGATTAGCCTATGCACTACTCTGTACAAGGTTTGTGCCCGTCTCTTAGCTTCTCGCCTCCGTGCCGTGATCCCTCGTATTATTTCTGAGGAGCAGGGGGCATTTATTAGAGGACGATCTATCTCGGACAATGTCCTCATCACTCAGGAGTTTATGCATGATCTACATAGAGCCCCTGCCAGTCGGTGTCTTATGGCTATTAAGCTTGATATGGAGAGAGCATATGATAGACTGAGCTGGTCCTTCTTGCATCGCTCTCTTCAGGAGTTCGGTTTTGCTGAGATGTTTATCGATTGGGTTATGGCCTGTATTCAGAGACCCTCTTTCTCTTTGATCGTCAATGGGAGCCCATCTGAGTTCTTCTATTCATCGGTTGGTTTACGTCAGGGATGCCCGCTATCCCCCCTTCTGTTCATTTTGGCGGCGGACGATCTCTCTCGAGCTCTTCATCAGGCTCAGCATAATCTGAGGATTACCCCTTTTGTGGTGGGGGATGTGGGCCTTTCCATATCTCATCTTTTGTTTGCCGATGATTGCATCCTTTTGGGTCAGGCTTCTACAGCTAATGCGGCTACCTTTGATTCCATTATTCAGCGCTATTGTTAGGCTTCGGGTCAGAAGGTCAATCTTCAGAAGTCTTCTATTTGCTTTAGCCCGAAGACTCCTAGATCCACCAGAGTAGCTATAATTAATCGGTTGGGAATCTCTATTCAGACTGATCGATTCATGTATCTGGGGATCCCCATGACTGGCAGACGTCCTCGTTGTTCTGACTTTGCGGATCTAGAAAGGCGGGTCCGGCAGCGTATCGAGGGCTGGCATGTCACAGATCTATCTATGATGGCCCGTCTTACTATTATTCGGTCGGTCCTTTCCTCTCTTCCGCTCTATATGCTGTCGAATGTGGCCATTCCGACTACCTGTTTGAGGAGGATTGAGAGATACTTTAGAGACTTTTTATGGGCTTCTATGCAAGACGGGCATGGTATACATCTCTTATCGTGGGACATGATCTGTAGGCCTATTCAGGAAGGGGGTCTTGGGATTCAATCCCTGGTGGTTAGGCGACAAGCTTTGTTGGCTAGACATGCTTCTCGCTTTCTTTTGGAGCCGCACTGCCTCTGGAGCTCTGTGATGCGTGCGAGATATGGTGAGTGGAAGTCAGGGGAGCTCATATTGCCGCCCAGGGGATGTTCCTTCTTTTGGAAGGAGGTGTGTCAGGTTGGTGACTATATCATGCAGAATGTCTCTTGGATGGTTGGTGATGGCCATTCTATTGATGCTATTCAGGAATCGTGGATTTCTGAGATTCCTCTGTCTCGGTGGCCATCATTTATCAGCTCTGATATTCCTTCTGACTTGAGGGTTAAGGATATGATCTCATCAGATCCCCCCTCTTGGAATATCCAAATGGTGACCCGCCTTTTTGGTGATGAACTTTCTCAGCGGATCCTTTCTATTCCTATTGTCTCGGGCCCCTCGGGTGATGTGAGATTATGGCAGAGATCCTCCCTCTCTAGGGCTCCTTTCAGGGATCTTATGGAGATCTTTAGGTCTCAGCCCCAGGAATCCAAGGACGCTGCGTGGATATGGTCGCTTCCTACTCTTCCTAGGGTTCAGCTCTTTATCTGGAAGCTGCTTTGGGACTGCTTACCGACATGTGCTCTGCTCTCTCATAGGGGCCTGTCTATCCAGCCGACATGTCCCCTCTGTGGTTTGGAGGATGAGTCTACTGACCACGCTATCTTCAAGTGCCCAAGAGCTACTGGGATTTGGCATCAGATGGGGTATGGCTATAGAGTGGATGAGTATGGCTCCCCCGTTCTATCTTTTTCCAGGATCTTCGGAAGGCTCCTCAGCATATTCGTGGTCTTTGGGCGGTGACGGCTTACCAGATTTGGCTATCGAGGAATCAGATTATTTTCTCGGAGGACTGTATCTCTTCACACCAAATTGTAAGAAGGATCAGATCTGTGGCTGCGGACTGTGCCCGTGCTATTCACTCTGTTGGTTATGACATCTCTGGCCTCTGGGGTTCCCCTGCTGCTCCGGCAGCGAACCGGCGTACGGTTTTCATCTCTTGGGAGCCCCCCTCCAGGGTATGTCAAAATCAACTTTGATGGGAGTGTCTGTGGCAGACTAGCCGGTTCGGCTTTCATCATTCGTGGGCCTCAAGGTGATATGTTGGCGGCTGGTGGATTTGGCTCTCTGGACTCCTCTGTCCCTATGTCCGAGCTTTATGCTGCTTGGGCTGGTATTTCTTATGCTTCCCAGACTCTTCGAGCTCAGAGGCTTGTGATTGAGGGAGACTCTATGACTGTTATACAGTGGATGCGGAAGGAAAGTGTTCCTGATGTCTCCACTAATCTGATCCTCAGGGACATTTGGACTATGCTTCAGCAGGTGGATACGGCCCAGATCCGTCATGTTTTTCGCGAAGCCAACACGGCTGCTGACTGGGCAGCGGCGGTCGTGGCTCAGCATGCAGGTTATAGGCTTTGAAGGGTGGGTGATCCCTGCCCCCCTGTACTGTTGCAAATTTTACATTCTGATGTATCTGGGATGATCCGCACTAGACTAGTGTGATTGCCCGTTTCTTTCAAAAAAAAAAAAAAAAAAAGACATTGTAGTTTACCTAGATTCAAGGTTCAATGGTTTTCTTTGCTTCCTATTGATTGTTAAGTATCACTAGATCCTTGAATCCACCTAAGTTTTGTCCCTATTGGATGTCGTATGCGCGCCCTACGGTTCCTTTTGTGAACGGCAGCCTGGAGAAGGACCTCTCGGACGTAGGAGGTGGAAGTCACATCAAAGCAAACCCCAGCGAAAGGCCTAAAATCGATGGCCTCGCAAGTAGACCACGGGGATTTCGATGCTCCCCGAACGAGCAAGCCAGTGAACCATCGACGGCCTCAAAAGAATCTAAAGATTCTTTTTCCTTCGTTTAGATCTCTCAGACATGCCCACATGCCCATGTTTTGTTGCCTGATGATGTTGATGGCAATTATTGCTCCTATATGACTCATCGGCGATAGGCATCGACTCATTAGCTCACGGGTCAAGAGCGTGTACCGACAAACGCGTTGCCATAGTTTAAGTATACGGAAGTGATGTAACGCATTGCGCCACAACAATGAAAACCATCGTGCCATCATCATCTCATCATCATTAATAACCATTCAATAATCTTGGAGCACACTGATGGGTCTGATCACTGTGACTCCTCTGCTACTTCGGCAGCGCATCATTCTACGATTTTTATTTCTTGAAAGCTTCCCACTTCAGGCTTTGTCAAAGTGAACTTTGATAGTTCTGTCTCCGATCGTTGTGCTGGTTCTAGATTTATCATTCGTGGATCAAGGGTCAATTACTTGCGGCTGGCAGTCATAGTTCTATTGATATTTCGGTCCCTATGGCGAAGCTCCAGACTGCATGGACGGGCATCACTTATGTTGTTCATTATTTGGGCTATCGCAGGCTGATCATTAAGGGTGACTCTCTTTCGGTTATCAGATGGATTAGGCAGGATGTGGATTCTTCTTCTCTCAAAATCTCTTGATTAGAGATATTAGTGTCTCTTTTCAAAATACTTGTACCTCTATGATTCGTCATATCTATAGAAAAGCTAATGCAGCGGCGATTGGGTTGCTTCTTTTGCTGCTCGCCAATCCGGTCAGTGGGATTGGCATGCTGGTGTCCTTGCCCTATTTTTTGCATTAAATTTTGTTCTATGACATTTTGGGTTTGACTCGCGCCAGAATGATGTGATCGTCCGCTGTAATTAAAAAAAAAAAATCTTGGAGCACCTAGATGGCATAACATAGACGGTGGTAGAAGGATAAGTTCTTATTTCTTTTAACTTTTAAGAGCATCTGATCAAGCGTTTTGTGTGAAGTTTATTTTTACAAATTTCTTTGCAAGAAAGATGTAGATGTCAAGCTTTAAATTATAATGACCCATTCTATGCTATTGCTGGCCTTCAACTTACTATAAATCACTTATTTTATTCAAATTAAAAATAAAAAATATTTAAATCAATGTATAATAATGCAAAAAAAATAGAATAAAAAATATAAGCCATTATAAAAAGATGAAAATAGAATCAATATGCATTTGCAATGTGCATCTAAAATGCTTCCAAATGATTTGATACATTAAAAATAAAAATAAAATATATATAATCATTGTTATTGCACTAAGCTGCCAACTATAAGGGGCATGTGCAAGACCTTAATATTATGAAAATGATTTGCCTATGATGCTTGAGAGAAACGAAGCGTTCTTTGTGGAAATATACAGCTGGCAGGGATGGTTTAAATCTACATCCAGCTTGTCCATTTTGTATTGCAAGAACTAAAGGAGGGTTTATATAAACCAAGGAGTTGGATTTTAATGTATAGATTGCTGTCCACATTTGGCTTCCAAATAATAATAATAAAAATGATGATGATGATAATCTCTTGAGGTTTGTTCCTGATGGGGCCAGTTGATCCCATAAAAAATAAAATTTTTTGGATGGTCCCAAAGGCCGACAGACTCAAGCGCCAGCGTCGGTCGTTCCCAGCGCTGGCCAAAGGCCGACAAACTCCAGCATCAGCCACCAGCATCGCCTCCAGCATCGGCCTCCATCGCCAGCCTCAGCACTGGCCAAAGGCCGACAGACTCAAGCGCCAGCGTCGGCCGCCAGCGTCGGTCTCCAGCGCTGGCCAAAGGCCGACAAACTCCAGCGTCGGCCTCCAGCGGCGGCCTCCAGCGTCGGCCTCCATCGCCAGCCTCAGCGCTGGCCAAAGGCCGACAGACTCCAGCGCCAGCGTCGGCCGCCAGCGTCGATCTTCAGCGCCAGTGTCGGCCGCCAGCGTCGGTCTCCAGCGCTGGCCAAAGGCCGACAAACTCCAGCGTCGGCCTCCAGCGGCGGCCTCCGTTGGCCTCCATCGCGGCCTCCAGCGTCGGCCTCCATCGGCGGCCTCAGCGCTGGCCAAAGGCCGACAGACTCCAGCATCGGCCTCCAGCGACGACCTCCAAGGCCGGCACATCAAAGGCCGATACCTGCCAAGACCGGCCTCTCCAAGCCAGGCGGCCCCGGTTCCTAGCCGCCCCCGGCCTTTGCAAGCCAGGCGGCCCCGGCACATCCCTGGCCAGCCCGACTCGGCCCCGGAGTCTCAAGCTTCACCGAGTCGACCAAGGCCATCCCCGGCCGGCCCGACTCGACCCGGCGTCTCCAGTTCCGCCGAGTCGGCCAAGGCCATCCCAGGCCGGCCCGACTCAGCCCCGCGTCTCCAGTTCCGCCGAGTCGGCCAAGGCCATCCCAGGCCGGCCCGACTCGGCCCCGGCGTCTCAAGCTCCGCCGAGTCGGCCAAGGCCATCCCTGGCCAGCCCGACTCGGCCCGGCATCTCCTGTCCCGCCGAGTCGGCCAAGGCCATCCCCGGCCGGTCCGACTCGGCCCCGGCATCTCCTGTCCCGCCGAGTCGGCCAAGGCCATCCTCGGCCGGCCTGACTCGGCCCCGGCGTCTCCAGTCGCGCCGAGTCGGCCAAGGCCATCCCAGGCCGGCCCGACTCGGCCCCGGCATCTCCAATTCCGCCGAGTCGGCCAAGGCCATCCCAGGCCGGCCCGACTCGGCCCCGGCGTCTCCAGTTCCGCCGAGTCGGCCAAGGCCATCCCTCATGTCCCGCCGAGTCGGCCAAGGCCATCCCCGGCCGGCCCGACTCGGCACCGGCGTCTCCTGTCCCGCCGAGTCGGCCAAGGCCATCCCCGGCCGGCCCGACTCAGCCCCGGCGTCTCCTGTCCCGCCGAGTCGGCCAAGGCCATTCTCGGCCGGCTCGACTCGGCTCCGGCGTCTCCAGTTCCGCCGGGTCGGCCAAGGCCATCCCAGGCCGGCCCGACTCAGCCCGGCGTCTCCTGTCCCGCCGAGTCGGCCAAGGCCATCCCGGCCGGCCCGACTCGGCCCCGGCGTCTCCAGACCCCGAGTCGGCCAAGGCCATCCCCGGCCGACGACTCGGCCCCGGCGTCTCCAGTCCCGCCGAGTCGGCCAAGGCCATCTCGGCTGGCCCGACTCGGCTCCGGCGTCTCCAGTTCCGCCGGGTCGGCCAAGGCCATCCAGGCCGGCCCGACTCGGCCCCGGCGTCTCCTGTCCCGCCGAGTCGGCCAAGGCCATCCCCGGCCGGCCCGACTCGGCCCCGGCGTCTCCAGACCCGCAGAGTCGGCCAAGGCCATCCCGGCCGGCCTGACTCGGCCCCGGCGTCTCCAGTTCCTGCCAGATCAGCCCCAGCGGTTCAAGGAACCGCTCTCTGACGCGCGCCGCTCGATAGCGCCAACGCGCGCCGCCCGATAGCCCCGCCAGCTGATGGGATGCGGCCCACTGACCGGCCTAGATTCAGCGAGGGCTCAGCAGATCTTCTGATTCACGCAATCCCACATGATCATGCCAGAATCAACCCCTATAAAAAGGTGAGTCCGCCCGGTAAACAGGTACGCGCATTAACCCCCGAAATCGCCATCTCTACTCTAAAAGGGATTCCTCCTCTCGGAGATCCCTCTTCTCCACACAAAACAGGGCTCACTCGAGCCCTTCTTCAGCTGTGACCTCAGTCACTAACTTGGCCGTCGGAGGGTCCCGTCGGAGCCCCCTCCGGTCCCAGGACTTTCTTGCAGGCAACCCGGAGGCGAGGATTCGAGGAGCACCTCTGTTCCCGACGTCCAGGGGAGGTGATCGAGTGTCATCAGATTGGCGCGCCAGAAAGGGGGGGCATAAGAAAAAGTAGCGAACGCCCTCCCCGAGCTACATCTTTCGTCCCCCCTCTTCTTCTAGAAGCCATGGTGGTGACCCTAGCTCAGGACACCTCCATCAGCTGCCCACGGGCTTCCCCCGCCAACTAGACAGCAGGAGGCCAATCCCCCTGCTGCCGACCCTCCGGTAGCTTGCCCGCCGCCGGACGCCGCTGTCCAAACAGCGGAGCGGCTGGCGACTCTTTCCCAGCGAGTCCAGAATCTCACCGCCATGATCCACGGCCTCCAGCAACAACAGTCCATGGCCACCCAGCATCAAACTGCTCCCCTCGCCAGTCAGCAGTCGGCGAGAGGAGGCTCCCCCCGGCGGGAGGCCGGTCGGCGAGAGACCGGCCGACGTCAAGCTTCCCCCAGGAAGCCTCGATGCGAGCCCTCCAAGCGGCCACGGTCCTCTGACCGCGGCCCCAACAAATTTCCTTCCAAGCCACATCATCAAGAGGAACCGAAGCAGAAGTCCCGACTTCCGTCTCCATCTCCATCCACCTCCTCTTCTTCTTCTTCCTCCGAGCCACCTCGGAGGGCCCCGACGATCAATCGCCAGGCGGAAGGAACGCCTGGAGGAGTACAACAGGCGACTAGACGAGCTCGCCAAGAAGATCAACCGTCAGCCAGAGGAAGAGTTCGACACTCGTCCTCCTTACACTCGCCGCATCCTGGAGGAACCGGTTCCCTCGAGATTCCGCTTCCCCCAGGTGGACCCATACGACGGTACGACCGACCCCCTCGACCACCTCGAAAGTTACAAGGCTATGATGCAAATCCAGGGCGCCCCAGACGCCCTCCTTTGCAAGGCCTTCCCCGCAACTCTGCGGAGGGTCGCACGTGCATGGCACTCATGCCTGCCCCCCACAGCATCGACTCCTTCCGGGAGCTGGAGAGGGCATTTTTGGCCCACTTTGACGCCTACCGCCGGATCCCAAGGGTGGCAGACAGCCTCTTCTCCGTCCGCCAGAAGGAAGGAGAGTCACTGCGGGACTTCGTGTCCCGATTCAAAACCGCCGCCCTTGAGGTCTACCATCTCGACGATGCGGTGGCCTCCCTAGCGCTGAAGCGGGGACTCCTTCCGTCCTGCTTCACCTTCTCCCTGGATAAGAAGCCCCTGAGCTCTTATTCCGACCTCCTCCTCCGGGCCCAGAAGTACATCCACGCCAACGAGGCTGACTCATCCAGAAGGGAAGCCGGCAGGAGTTCCAATAAGAAGCCAACCCCCATGGAACCAACTAAGGGATGATCCAGGCAGCCCGAGCCGCCCAGTCGCTTTGACCAACAGCCCCAGGCGCTGGTTCCTAAGGCGTGGTTTACTCCTCTCACGGCTCCAATCCCACATCCTGCTAGAGATTGAGGAGGAGCCATACTTTCAACGCCTACGTCACCTAAAGTCAATAAACCCCCACAACAAAGAGCTTTACTACCGGTATCACCAAGATTGTGGGCATGACACCGAAGATTGCCGCCAGTTGAAGAAGGCCATTGAAAAGTTTGTCCACCAGGGCCACTTGGGCAAGTTCGTTCGAGGAAACCTCATGGCCCCGGGTGCATCGGCACCTCCAGCGCCTCAGATTTGCTTCAACAATGCCCCAACGGAAGGAATAATAGCATGACCTCATGAGGGGCGAGCAGCAGCTCGGGGAGCCGACGGAAGGAGGCAAGCTGGCATCAAAATGGAAGCTTCTCCCCTACATTCAGAACGCGGACGGTACTCTCAGTAGCTTGCTGATCCTTTAATAAAGTATTATTCAAATATCCTTGTCTTATCACATCTTGGGATGAGTGTATTTCTTAGACAGAGACCAACTCCGCGTTGGCAACAAAGACCGGCTCCGTGTCGGCAACAAAGACCGACTCCGCGTCGGCACCAAAGACCGACTCCGCATGGGTACCAAAGACCGACTCCGCGTCGGCACCAAAGACCGACTCCGCGTCGGCACCAAAGATCGACTCCGCGTCGGCAACAAAGACCGACTCCGCATCAGCAACAAAGACCGACTCCGCGTCGGCACCCAAGACCGACTCCGCGTCGGCACCCTCAATCTCAAAACCTGCGGATTCCAATCAACAGAGTTTCTTGGGGGGCAGACAAACCCCCAAGCTGGTTCAAAGGGAGCTCACTGGCATCACGGCCCATGGGATACCACTCGGCCCAGGCACGGCGGTGCCCCCGAATCGGTTAAGACCCTAAAGGCTCCGTACCCAGCTGAGTCGCCACTCGCAGCGGTCCCACACCCACGAGGCATTGCAAAAGGAACCTAACGATGCCCATCTCTCGGGTCACCCTCCGGGGTTCACTCCCGGACCCCGCGTTGGGAAAGGATTACTGGCCTCCCTCAGCCAGCTAAAGAAGGCACGCAGACGTCCACCAAAGGCAATGCAAGGTGCCGAGATAAAAGTTCTACACTCCTTTCGCTTAGCCGATCCGGAGCACGCAAGCTCAAGGAGTGTGGGGGGCATTTGATGGGGCCAGTTGACCCCATAAAAAATAAAATTTTTTGGACGGCCCGAAAGGCCGACAGACTCAAGCGCCAGCGTCGGCCGCCAGCGTCGGTCTCAGCGCTGGCCAAAGGCCGACAAACTCCAGCATCGGCCGCCAGCGTCGGCCTCCAGCGGCGGCTCCAGCGTCAACCTCCATCGCCAGCCTCAACGCTGGCCAAAGGCCGACAGACTCAAGCGCCAATGTCGGCCGCCAGCGTCGGTCTCCAGCGCTGGCCAAAAGCCGACAAACTCCAGCATCGGCCTCCAGCATTGGCCTCCAGCGGCGGCCTCCTGCTTCGGCCTCCATCGCCAGCCTCAGCACTGGCCAAAGGCCGACAGACTCCAGCGCCAGCGTCGGTCTCCAGCGCTGGCCAAAGGCCGACAAACTCCAACGTCGGCCTCCAGCGTCGGCCACCAGCGTCGGCCTCCATCGCCAGCCTCAGCGCTGGCCAAAGGCCGACATACTCCAGCGTCGGCCTCCAGCAACGGCCTCCAAGGCCGGCACATCAAAGGCTGACACCTGCCAAGACCGGCCTCTCCAAGCCAGGCGGCCCCGGTTCCTAGCCGCCCCCGGCCTCTGCAAGCCAGGTGGCTCCGGCACATCCCTGGCCAGCCCGACTTGGCCCCAGCGTCTCAAGCTTCGCCGAGTCGGCCAAGGCCATCCCAGGCCGGCCCGACTCGGCCCCGGCGTCTCCAGTTCCACCGAGTCGGCCAAGGCCATCCCTGGCCAGCCCGACTCGGCCCCGGCTTCTCCAGTTCCGCCAAGTCGGCCAATGCCATCCCAGGCCGGCCTGACTCAGCCCCGGCGTCTCCAGTTCCGCCGAGTCGGCCAAGGTCATCCCTGGCCAGCCCAACTCAGCCCCGGCGTCTCAAGCTTCGCTGAGTCGGCCAAGGCCATCCCTGGCCGGTCCAACTCGGCCCCGACGTCTCCTGTCCCACCGAGTCGGCCAAGGCCATCCCCGGCCGGCCCGACTCGGCCCCGGCGTCTCCAATTCTGCTGAGTCGGCCAAGGCCATCCCAGGCCGGTCCGACTCAGCCCCGACGTCTCCAGTTCCGCCGAGTCGGCCAAGGCCATCCCAGGCCGGCCCGACTCGGCCCCGGCGTCTCCTGTCCCGCCGAGTCGGCCAAGGCCATCCCCGGCCGGTCCGACTCGGCCCCGGCATCTCCATTCCGCCGAGTCGGCCAAGGCCATCCCAGGCCGGCCCGACTCGGCACCGGCGTCTCCTGTCCCGTTGAGTCGGTCAAGGCCATCCCCGGCCGGCCCGACTCGGCCCCGGCGTCTCCTGTCTTGCCAAGTCGGCCAAGGCCATTCCCGGCCGGCCCGACTCGGCCCTGGCGTCTCCAGTTCAACCGGGTCGGCCAAGGCCAACCCAGGCCGGCCCGACTCGGCCCCGGCGTCTCCTGTCCCGCCGAGTCGGCCAAGGCCATCCCCGGCAGGCCCGACTCGGCCCCGGCGTCTCCAGTCCCGCCGAGTCGGCCAAGGCCATCCCCGGCCGGCCCGACTCGGCCCCGGCGTCTCCAGTTCCCGCCAGATCAGCCCCAGCGGTTCAAGGATCCGCTCTCTGACACGCGCTACTAGACAGCGCCGACGCGCGCCACCCGACAGCCCCGCCAGCTAATGGGACGTGGCCCACTGACCGGCCCAGATTCATGCGAGGGCTCAGCAGATCTTCTGATTCACGCAATCCCATGTGATCATGCCAGAATCAACCCCTATAAAAGGTTAGTCCGTCCGGTAAACAGGGACGCGCGATAACCCCCGAAATCGCCATCTCTACTCTAAAAGGGATTCCTCCTCTCGGAGATCCCTCTTCTCCACACAAAACAGGGCTCACTCGAGCCCTTCTTCAGCTGTGACCTCAGTCACTAACTTGGCCATCAGAGGGTCCCGCCGGAGCCCCCTCCGGCCCCAGGACTTTCTTGCAGGCAACCCGGAGGTGAGGATTCAAGGAGCGCCTCTGTTCCCGACGTCCAGGGGAGGTGATCGAGCGTCATCAGATTGGCACGCCAGGAAGGGGGGGCATAAGAAAAAGTAGCGAACGCCCTCCCGAGCTACATCTTTCGTCCCCCTCTTCTTCTAGAAGCCATGGTGGTGACCCTAGCTCAGGACGCCTCCATCAGCTGCCCAGCGGGGCTTCCCCGCCAACTAGACAGCAGGAGGCCAATCCCCCTGCTGCCGACCCTCTGGTAGCTTGCCCGCCGCCGGATGCCGCTGTCCAAATAGCGGAGCGGCTGGCGACTCTTCCCAGCGAGTCCAGAATCTCACCGCCATGATCCACGGCCTCCAGCAACAACAGTCCATGGCCACCCAGCATCAAACTGCTCCCCTCGCCAGTCAGCAGTCGGCGAGGGGAGGCTCCCCCCGACGGGAGGCTGGTCGGCGAGAGACCGGCCGACGTCAAGCTTCCCCCAGGAAGCCTCGACGCGAGCCCTCCAAGCGGCCACGGTCCTCTGACCGCGGCCCCAACAAATTTCCTTCCAAGCCACATCATCAAGAGGAACCCAGGCGGAAGTCCTGACTTTCGTCTCCATCTCCGTCCACCTCCTCTTCTTCTTCTTCCTCCGAGCCACCTCGGAGGGCCCCGACGATCAACCGCCAGGCGGAGGAACGTCTGGAGGAGTACAACAGGCGACTAGACGAGCTAGCCAAGAAGATCAACCGTCAGCCAGAGGAAGAGTTTGACACTCGTCCTCCTTACACTCGCCGCATCCTGGAGGAACCGGTTCCCTCAAGATTCCGCTTCCCCCAGGTGGACCCGTACGATGGTACGACCGACCCCCTCGACCACCTCAAAAGTTACAAGGCTATGATGCAAATCCAGGGCACCCCAGACGCCCTCCTCTGCAAGGCCTTCCTCGCAACTCTGCGGAAGGCCGCACGTGCATGGCACTCATGCCTGCCCCCCCACAGCATCGACTCCTTCCGGAAGCTGGAGAGGGCATTTTTGGCCCACTTTGACGCCTGCCGCCGGATTTCAAGGGTGGTAGACAGCCTCTTCTCCGTCCGCCAGAAGGAAGGAGAGTCACTGCGGGACTTCGTGTCTCGATTCAAAACCCCACCCTCGAGCTCTACCATCTCGACGATGCGGTGGCCTCCCTAACACTGAAGCGGGGACTCCTTCCGTCCCGCTTCACCTTCTTCCTGGATAAGAAGCCTCCGAGCTCTTATTCCGACCTCCTCCTCCGGGCCCAGAAGTACATCCATGCCAACGAGGCTGACTCATCCAGAAGGAAAGCCGACAGGAGTTCCAATAAGAAGCCAACCCCCACGGAACCAGCTGAGGGACGATCCAGGCAGCCCGAGCCGCCCAGTCGCTTTGACCAACGGCCCCAGGCGCTGGTTCCTAAGGCGCGGTTTACTCCTCTCACGGCTCCGATCTTCCACATCCTGCTAGAGATTGAGGAGGAGCCATACTTTTAATGCCCACGTCACCTAAAGTCAATAAACCCCCACAACAAAGAGCTTTACTGCCGGTATCACCAAGATTGTGGGCATGACACCGAAGATTGCCGTCAGTTAAAGAAGGCCATTGAAAAGTTTGTCCACCAGGGCCACTTGGGCAAGTTTGTTCGAGGAAACCTCACGGCCCCGGGTGCGTCAGCACCTCCAGCACCTCAGATTTTCCTCAACAATGCCCCAACGGAAGGAACAATAGCATGACCTCATGAGGGGCGAGCAGCAGCTCGGGGAGCCGACGGAAGGAGGCAAGCTGGCATCAAAATGGGAAGCTTCTCCCCTACATTCGAAATGCGGACGGTACTCTCAGTAGCTTGCTGATCCTTTAATAAAGTATTATTCAAAATATCCTTATCTTATCACATCTTGGGATGAGTGTATTTCTTAGACAGAGACCAACTCCGCATTGGCAACAAAGATCGGCTTCGCGTCGGCAACAAAAACCGACTCCGCGTCGGCAACAAAGACCGACTCCGCATGGGCACCAAAGACCGACTCCGCGTCGGCACCAAAGACCGACTCCACGTCGGCACCAAAGACCGATCCGCATGGGCACCAAAGACCGACTCCGCATCGGCACCAAAGACCGACTCCGCGTTGGCAACAAAGACCGACTCCGCGTCGGCAACAAAGACCGACTCCGCGTCGGCACCCTCAATCTCAAAACCTGCGGATTCCAATCAACAGAGTTTCCTGGGAGGCAGACAAACCCCCAAGCTGGTTCAAAGGGAGCTCACTGGCATCGCGGCCCACGGGACACCACTCGGCCCAGGCACGGCGGTGCCCCCGAGTCGGTTAGGACCCTAAAGACTCCGTACCCAGCTGAGTCACCACTCGCAGCGGTCCCACACCCCCGAGGCGTTGCAAAAAGAACCTGACGACGCCCAGCTCTCAGGTCACCTCCGGGGTTCACTCCCGGACCTCGCGTTGGGAAAGGATTACTGGCCGCCCTCAGCTAGCCAAAGAAGGCACGCAGACGTCCACCAAAGGCAGTGCAAGGTGCCGAGGTAAAAGTTCTACACTCCTTTCGCTTAGCCGATCCGAAGCACGCAAGCTCAAGGAGTGTGGGGGGCATTTGATGGGGCCAGTTGACCCCATAAAAAATAAAATTTTTTGGACGGCCCCAAAGGTCGACAGACTCAAGCGCCAGCGTCGGCCGCCAGCATCGGTCTCCAGCGCTGGCCAAAGGCCGATAAACTCCAGCATCAGCCACCAGCGTCGGCCTCCAGCGACGGCCTCCAGCGTCGGCCTCCATCGCCAGCCTCAGCGCTGGCCAAAGGCCGACAGACTCAAGCGCCAGCATCGGCCGCCAGCGTCGGTCTCCAGCGCTGGCCAAAGGCCGACAAACTTCAGCGTCGGCCTCCAGCGTCGGCCTCCAACGTCGGCCTCCATCGCCAGCCTCAGCGCTGGCCAAAGGCCGACAGACTCCAGCGCCAGCGTCGGTCTCCAGCGCCAGCGTCAGCCGCCAGCGTCGGTCTCCAGCGCTGGCCAAAGGCCAACAAACTCCAGCATCGGCCTCCAGCATCGGCCTCCAGCGTAGGCCTCCATCACCAGCCTCAGTGCTGGCCAAAGGCCGACAGACTCCAGCGTCGGCCTCCAGCAACGGCCTCCAAGGCCGGCACATCAAAGGCTGACACATGCCAAGACCGGCCTCTCCAAGCCAGGCGGCCCCGGTTCCTAGCCGCCCCCGGCCTCTGCAAGCCAGGCGGCCCTGGCACATCCCTGGCCAGCCCGACTCGGCCCCAGCATCTCAAGTTCCGCCGAGTCGGCCAAGGCCATCCCAGGCCGGCCGACTAGGCCCCGGCGTCTCCAGTTCCGCCGAGTCGGCCAAGGCCATCCCAGACCGGCCCGACTCGGCCCCGGCGTCTCCAGTTCCGCTGAGTCGGCCAAGGCCATCCCTGGCCAGCCCGACTCGGCCCCGGCGTCTCCAGTTCCACCGAGTCGGCCAAGCCATCCCAGGCCGGCCTGACTCGGCCCCGGCGTCTCCAGTTCCGCCGAGTCGGCCAAGGCCATCCCTGGCCAGCCCGACTCGGTTCCGGCATCTCCTATCCCACCGAGTCGGCCAAGGCCATCCCCGGCCGGCCCGACTCGGCCCCGGCATCTCCAATTCCGCCGAGTCGGCCAAGGCCATCCCAGGCCGGCCCGACTCAGCCCCGGCGTCTCCAGTTCCGCCGAGTCGGCCAAGGCCATCCCAAGCCGGCCCGACTCGGCCCCGGCGTCTCCTGTCCCGCCGAGTCGGCCAAGGCCATCCCCGGCCGGCCCGACTCGGCCCCGGCATCTCCAATTCCGCCAAGTCGGCCAAGGCCATCCCAGGCCGGCCCGACTCGGCACCGGCGTCTCCTGTCCCGCCGAGTCGGCCAAGGCCATCCTCCGGTCCGACTCGGCCCCGGCATCTCCTGTCCCGCCGAGTCGCCAAGGCCATTCCCGGCCGGCCCGACTCGGCCCCGGAGTCTCCAGTTCCGCCGGATCGGCCAAGGCCATCCCAGGCCGGTCCGACTCGGTCCCGGCATCTCCTGTCCCGCCGAATCGGCCAAGGCCATCCCCGGCTGGCCGACTCGGCCCCGGCGTCTCCAGTCCCGCCGAGTCGGCCAAGGCCATCCCCGGCCGGCCCGACTTGACCCCGGCGTCTCCAGTTCCTGCCAGATCAGCCCCAGCGGTTCAAAGAACCGCTCTCTGACGTGCGCCGCTCGACAGCGCCGACGCGCGCCGCCCGACAGCCCCACCAGCTGATGGGACGTGGCCCACTGACCGACCCAGATTCACGCGAGGGTTCAGCAGATCTTCTGATTCACGCAATCCCACGTGATCATGCCAGAATCAACCCCTATAAAAGGTGAGTCCACCCGGTAAATGGTACGCACGATAACCCCGAAATTGCCATCTCTACTCTAAAAGGGATTCCTCCTCTCGGAGATCCCTCTTCTCCATACAAAACAGGGCTCACTCGAGCCCTTCTTCAGCTATAACCTCAGTCACTAACTTGGCCGTCGGAGGGTCCCGCCGGAATCCTCTCCGGCCCCGGGACTTTCTTGCAGGCAACCCGGAGGCGAGGATTCGAGGAGCGCCTCTGTTCCTGACGTTCAGGGAAGGTGATGAGCGTCATCAGTTCCCATCATTAACAGGAATCAGAGAACTCCCACTCTGAGCAAACCCTGAGTGTGGTAAAAAAATAGATGCAGACTACCAATCAAGAGAATTCATCAGGAGAGTGAGGCTACCATTATAGTACACAAGCATGAGTGCTAATCTAAGGGAAGGACCACATTGACTTGTCAGACTCGTAGTTGTAAGGCACATGAGCTCCTAAGATCACATTTGAGAAATAAAAGATATGATTCACCACGTTACTAGGCTTTCAAAGTTCACTGAGAAAACTTTTCTGAATGTTGAATAATTTTGTGTTGTATTGTAACCTTAACAGAAACTTCTTTTTAGGCAACTGGTTCTCGTTTGAATCAAATTGACCACAAAATTATTTAAAGACTCACAGAAAAAGCTTTTAAGGATACTCCCAAAATATATGTACGTCCATGCTGTGCCTCTCCCTTTCATTCTGGGTGGTATGGCTCACTCATTGGATTCCTGAAAGTGATGTAACCTTAAATGTCTTTAAATATTTTTATTTAAATACATTATTATTATACTAACAACAACAACAATAAAGCTTCAGAATTGGCTATATGAGTCTATTTCTTCGTTCGGCTCTATTTTAAATTATTTTTTATTAAATATAAAAATTTTAATATTTTTTATCATTTTCTTTCATATGATTTTGATCTATCTCTCCTCTTTTCTTTTTCTTCTACATGCATCAAATTACTATTCCATATAAGTATATTTTTAAGTTTACGTTGTATATGTTTAATCCATTTAAGTCATCATTTCTTAATTTATTCTTGATTAAAGCTACCTCTACCTTTTTACGAATAATTTTATTTCTTATTCTATTTTTTATTATATTACTAAACATTTATTTTAACATCTTATTTCTACAACATTCATCTTTATGTATGCATATTTTTCTAACTGCCCAACATTCTGTATCATAAAGCATAGATGATTTATAACTATCCTATAAAACTTTTCCTTCAACTTGATAGGTACTCTACTATCATATATATTTTAATTATATTTTTTTATTTTATTCAATCTACTTTAATTTAAGAACAATATCATCCTTAATCTCTTCTTTCTTACAAAAAATTTATCCTAAATATCGAAAATGATCATTTTTAGTAACTTCATGATTACCAATTTAGTCTACATTCATCTTCATTTATAATTGTACTAAAATTGCATTCTATATATTTTATCTTATCTCAAACTAAAACCCTTAAATTTTAATATATTTTACCATAATTTTAACTTACAATTAACTTCGACCTTAGTTTCATTTACTAGTATTATATTATCTATAAATAACATGCATTATAAAAAATCATCCTGAATATGTTTATTTAGTTTGACATAAAAAAGTATGTGTATATTTAATCTCATATTGATTGTGCATTAAAAATTTATTAAAAAAAATCTATTTATATAAGAATAAGGAATTCAAATAAGACTTCTAGCTTGCCTTTTTCTAAGGTCTTAGGCCAATCCATTTCTTAATTTGGAATAGTGTTAGGCTCATTATCCATAGGAATGGTCCCGTAGAATAATTCAATATTATCTGGACAAAATTACAATCTAATCCCAATTCCATTCAAAATCAAAATTATGTATTGGAAGATTTGAAATTCAAACCGTCCATCTAAGATTAAATATCCATTTTAATCATTAAAAAAATATCATGAAATTACCCCTCAATTATAATCCACTGCATCCTTCCTACCCTCTTCTCACCCATGCCTTCAAGCCCTTTAGCAACACTGTTGAGACCCCGAAGCCTTTTAGCCACACATTTGAGGGTTATGATTAGATCTACTTAATTGTTAGTAAAACTATCTTTTTCTTTTTTCCCTTAGATTTTACATATATCCTTTATAATTTATAATGCATAACTCAAGCATACCCATCCAATAACCAACTTATCTATGATTTTGATTCCAATTTCGATTTCCATATGACCCAAGCTGAGTATGAGAAATTAGGAATTCCAAAGTAATTTTGGTTTGATTCAATTCTGATTTTAAAACCGAACTAAATGACCCTTAAATTTTAAACTCTACCTTTATAACTTTTAAATACCTGTTTCAAATAAATTCTACCGAAAACTATCTCTGGCTTTCTCTGGATAGAAGGATACCTTTTTATATGTAATTTTAGAAAAAGTTCATTATATTGTTTCTTTCTTTCACCAAAACCAATAATCTAAACCATATAAAAAAATAAAAGAAAAATTATTGAATATTATTTCAGAACATGAAATCATTTTCCAATGAATCTAGCTAATTATGGATTCCAAAAATTTGGCTTTAATTTTTACATTCACTATTTATACAATAAAATAAAGTTAATATTTTGAATAAATTATAAGTTTGTTTTTTTTAATTCTTCTTTACCATACTGAACGTGCAGTATACGTACATATATGCTTGTTAATTAAAATGAGAGTGAAATAAAGTATGCTTGTCATGGGTGGAAGGTGACATCAGTACCTCCCTTTTGCCTCCTTTGAAAAAAAAAAAAAAAAAAAATCTTGATGAAGAAGAGAAAGCATGGCAGACAATGCTGCTTTCAAGAAAGAACCATCTAACAGACCTCTAAAAGAAAGAGACTCATGCAGGCTAGACTAATGCTTGAAAGACCAGGTCTCACCTGTATTAATTCTGAAATGGGGGAATAAGCTGTAATAATATTTTTCCATGAACCAGCAACAGATAACAATTTATTTTGCTTAACTCCAATATGATCTAAGTTTTCTGATGCAGAAGCGCATGATGATCAAACGACAACAGAAAGTCCAGTAGAGGAGGCCAGTGACAAGTCATTGATAAACTGCAACGAAGAGGAAAAAGAACCCTAGTCAAATTCTCGATCATAATTCCTTTGGAATAGAGGACATGAACAGGAAATCCTACCTGACTTTGATATCATATAGAAAATTTTATACACCATCAAAAAGTATGTAGAGTGACGCTATTACTTGCAGAATAAAATCAGCCAGCCCTACATCCTTATGAACAAACATCAAATATACAAATATCTGGGAAGAGAGGATAAATCTTGAGAGAGCATTAATGCAGGACTTTATTAATAAAATAATGATGACAAAACCCATGATTAACCCCCAACCGATACACAATAACAACCTCCAATAAAAAAATAATTTATGCGAAACCTAAGTAAATCTCCATAAGAAATAAAATTTATCTATTGAGTGTAAGACTTGACTAATCCATGCTTAGACTAAATCCAAAACTAAAATTATTATGTAACACTAAACAAATTTCGAATAAACTTAGGAGGAATCATAGTTAATCTATTATAAATAGCGGTTTCCCAACATTAATATGCAGAACCATTTGCAGTCTATCATTGGAATTTGCCGAAATTTTATCCTAAGGTCATTCATTGTGAAATTCAAGAAGGCAACTTTGAAGAAACAAATTGATCGTTGAAAAATTTGAATGCTCTTATTGATGCAAAGCAGTTCAGCAGAAAGCTCTCTCACAGAAAAGCGGAACCCTAGAGAAATGTAACAAAATCAAATTGGCAAAGTACAAATAGATGACAAAAGTATAATAGAAATGGAAAATTACTGTACATTAACCTAAATAAGGAAACGATGATTTCCAAATAACAATTTCAACTTCCATTTGGAGAATAGGCATCATTACATGAAGAGCAAAGGCATGGATGATGATTGATGATGACAACAATGCTAGTAATCTGAGCATGATGCAACTTCCTGGGTGATGTTCTGTCAGATAAAATATGCAAGACAGTTTTAAGGCCTTTCCCTTATAAATTTTAAATACCGACCCTAGGCCCCTCAATTAACGCCTAGAGTCGAACTAATCAATCTCACGCCATCTAAACACTTAGATTTGTCTTTAACTTTCATCTCTCCTTCCATGTAATTTTGTTCTTTTATTGTTTAATAAATATGGCCACAAAGGCGTTCTAAATTAGTTTGAATGTTCATCAACTACTTTTCAATAGATATATTGATCTTAGTTAAAACTCCACAGATTTCATCAAAGGCCGACAATCCCTAGCCTCCTTTTCAACATGCGTATGGCCATTCTTTTCAACAGCCCACATTTCATGATTAACAAGAAATGGATGTCATCCACTTTAGAGCTCCATTTCTAAAAAGGATACACACACACACACTAGAAGAAACAAACAAGCATTAACTAAAGATGTGTACAAGAGTAACAGGATTCCATATCCCATCAAAGTTGGAGATGGAACATCCACAAAGGAGGAAGTAAAAAGGAGGAAGAAGAAGAAAAAATTTGAAAAGGATAGAAATGTGAAATGTATTGCCTTTTCTTTAATAATAGACTTGCAATTGTTGAGTGGATGTAAAAACACAAGACACTAGGCTCCAATACTAATGAAGAACTAGGCACCAATGTCCTCTAAAACCAAATTCAGATCCATTGTGGATAGGCTATGTTTTCGCTCCTTCAATGTTCCCACCGCATTGAATAGGAAATGAAACTACAAGCCTAGCAAACCATCCATTTTACCAAGTGGTTCCAAAAACATCAAGCACCTGCATTAAGTACACATTAAATGGAGGACCTAAATAGCCTAGCAAACTAATGACACTAATAGCTTCAAGTGAACCTAAGGAGAAGAGAAATAGTTGCAAGACTATGTGTTAAGTTAGCATGCTCACTATCCTATTCTGCACCCCTCTCCAGAGAATTATTGCTGGCTGTTATCAAATCCCAAGTATTTTTCCAAATGAAACCCTTCACCCTGCACCACCCCCATCAAGGGAGGACCTATATATCCTGGCAACCTAATGATGTTGGAAAGCCGACAACTATTTTAAGATAGTTTCTGATTTTGTAATCATTAGGAAGGAAAATTAGTTATGAAAATCCCCTGATACGGCGATCCAATGAAATCCCTTGATATGGGAATCCAGTTAGGAATAGAATATTTTAATTTTATTCTTTTCAGTTTTTCTGATTTCTATGCATAGTTAATGTACAATGTATATATACTCATTATTGTGCATAATGAAATATAGTGAGAGAATTTCATTTCATGTTTTCTGACATGGTATCAGAGCTCTAGGATTTCACGCTTCTGAAAAATTTTTTCGGCCTTCATTGTCAAGTTTCTACCTATTCTTTCTCGGCCTTCATTGTCGACTTATTGTTGGCCTTCATTATCGACATTCCTTTTACTTCTTCCTATTGCACCAGCCTTCATGGCTGGTATTTTTGATAGATGGTATTTTTCAATAGACTATGATGTTTGAGATTGCTGAAACAAACAAACCCCCTACTTCAAGCCAAGAATGGGGTCAGCATAGTGATCAAAAAATTCAGCAGCAAGCTCATCAAGTCTCGATCTTACAGCCTTCTAGAGAGACTACTCCCGGCCACTTTAATTAGGCCGAGATTGAGAAGCTTCGAAGTTTATAGGGGTCACTGAAGCAGCCTAGTGGCTCTTGTTCATTAGCATTCTCTGCTAAGTCCCTTTCTCATGGATTACAGGCCTTGGACCAATTTATACAAGACGCTCGAATTATTGACTCATGAGCCATAGATCACATAACACCTTCCTCAGTTCATTTTTCAACATATTCACCTTGTCCTAGTAATAGAAAAATTGTTATTGCTAATGTTCTGTTACCACAATAGCTGATGTTGGTTATATTCAGTTAAATCCATCTTTATTATTAAAAGATATACTTCATATTCTTAAATTATCCACTAGTCTCCTTTCTATTCACAAACTAACCCATGATATGAACTGTAATGCCTTATTTTATCCCTCTCACAATGTATTTCAAAATCAGGTTTCAAAAAAGAGGATTGGACTTACTAAAAAAAAGGGCGGCCTCTACTATCTTGATGCATCACCCACATACTCACCTACCATCAAGCATGTTTTCTCATAGTCTTGTTTTTTGTTTCAAATAATGATGTCATTTGGCGTCAACATTTTCATTTTGATCATCCTTCATTTACTATTTTAAAGGCAATATTCCCTTCTTTGTTTAAGGGTGTTAATGTTGGGTTTTTATTGTGAGGTATATAAATTTGTCAAACATAAAAGGGTTTCTTTTCCGGTGAGCAATAATACAAGTTCTTCTCCTTTTTATTTAATTCATACTGATATATGAGGCTCCTCTAGAATTTTCAATGTTACAGGAGCTCGGTAGTTTGTTTCTTTCATCGATGATTGCACTACAGTCTCATGGATTTTTCTTCTCAAACATATATCCGATGTGACCACTATCCTTCCTAACTTCATTGTCACGATACATAACCAATTTGGTATCAAAGTAAAAAGGTTCCGGTCTGATAATTCCAGGGATTATTTTAATCAATTTTTTTCACCATATTTTCTATAAGAAGGGATAGCTCACGAGTCATCCTGCATAAACACTCCTCAATAGAATGGGGTTGCTGAGAAAAAAAATGGTCACTTACTTGCCACAATCCGTGTTTTGCTCTTTCAAAACTGAATTCCAAAATCATACCGGAGGGAAGTTGTCCTTACTGCAACCCATATTATAAATCGACTACCCTCCAAAGTCTTGAAAAATCAAACCCCTATGCAACTCCTCTTTCAGTTTTATCCTAATATTCGAATCACAAATAATCTTACTCCTCGAGTCTTTGGTTGTCCAGCTTTTGTTCATGTGTCTAGCCACAACAAAGGTAAATTAGATCCACGAGCAATCAAGTGTGTGTTTGTCGAGTATTCTCCAACACAAAAAGGCTACAAATGCAATCATCCACCTACACGAAAATTTTATATTTCTAATGATGTCACTTTTGAGAAAGGCCAATCTTTTATTCTCTTAGCCTTATCTTCAGGGGAGTCTGATTCTATTGGGAAAGATATGGCAGAAGATCTAGTATTCTTTGACCTATCCATCTCACAACCTTACTCATCTCAGTCTAAATCACCTTCAAAGGAACCATCTCTGCAGCCCAAATTGTCCCCATAAGAACCAAACCTTGAAACAGTCCCTACTAATGACAAGCTTGATACTAGGAGGTATGCATAGGTGTACTTGAGAAGGAGAGATTCGGAACCTGATCCGGAACCTGATCTTGTGCAAGTCCATAACTCAACTACTTCTGAAAATAAGGTATGAACAAACCCAATTTTCTCTCCTATTCCATCTGATCATGATTTACCTATTGCCTTAAGAAAAGGGACAAGAGAGTGTACTAAACATCCAAGGTATCCATTTGTCAAATCGGTGTCTTTTCACATATTTTCTCATCTCACAAAAGTTTTTTAGCCAACTTAAATGCCATCTCAATTTTATTTGAAGTTTCATCTAATGAGAAGTGGAGAGAAGTTATGAGAGTAGAGATGGAGGCACTTGAGAAGAACAAAATGTGAAAAATCGTAGAGCTACCAAAAAAAAAGAGCAGTGGGATGCAAATGGGTGTTTGCCGTAAAGTACTTTCTAAAGAGATACAAGGCAAGGTTGGTTACTAAGGGCTACATACAAACCTATGGAGTGGACTATCAAGAGATATTTACATCGGTGGCTAAGATGAATACAATGAGGGTTCTATTGTCCTTGACCGCAAATTTCAATTGGGATTTACAATAGTTTGATGTAAAAAATGCCTTCCTTCATGGTGACTTAGAGGAAGAGATATACATGGAGATTCTATTAGGCTTTGGAGGAGAGATAAAAAAGAACAAGATTTGCAAACTAAAAAAAGGCATTATATGGACTCAAGCAGTCTCTGAGAGCTTGGTTTGGCAGGTTTATAAAGGTATGCTCAATACCGGATATAAGCAGAGTAAGGTGATCATATAGTATTGTCAAACACACGGCTTCAGGGGGAGTTACTGCTCTTTTGGTGTATGTTAATAATATAATTGTTACTGAGAATGATGAGAAAGAAAAGGAGGCCTTAAAAAATATTGCTTGGCAAAGAAATTTGAGATCAAAAACTTAGGAAGGTTGAAATATTTTCTTAGGATAAAAGTAGCTCAATCTCAGCAAGATATCTTCATTTCCCAACAGAAGTATATGGTTGACCTCTTGAAGAAAACTGGTAAATTAGTGTGTAAACCTGTTTCAACTCCGATTGATTCTAATCACAAACTTGGAGAGGCCATTGATGATAAGGCAATAGACAAGGAAGGGTTCTAGATATTGGTTGGGAAGCTAATATATTTCGCACACACTCGGCCAGACATTACCTATGTTGTAAGTGTAGTAAGTCAATTCATGCACAACCCTAAAAATATTCACCTACAAGCTATAAATCGGATACTCCACTACCTGAAAGCTAATCTAGAAAAAAGAATTTTATTCAAGAAAGGTGAGGAGCTGATTCTTGAAGCTTACATTAATGCAAACTATGCAGGATCTCCGGTTGATAAACATTCCACAATAGATTATTGCACATTCTTAGGTGATAATCTGATTACGTGAAGGAGTAAGAATAAAATGTGATAGCTTGGTCAAGTGTAGAAGCGGAGTTTAGGGCTATGGCTTAAGGTGTGTGTGAGCTACTGTAATTGAAGATTATCATTGAAGATCTCAAGATAAAGTGGGAGAAGCTTATGAGACTATATATTGCAACAACAAGTCAACCATCAATATTGCTCACAATCTGATATAGCATGATAGGATATAGCACATCAAGATCGATGGACACTTTATAAAGGAGAAGTTAGACAACAAGTTGATTTGTACTCCCTATGTGTCTACAAAGGAGCAATTGCGGATGTGTTTACAAAGGGACTTAATGGTCACGACTTCTCAACGATTATATCCAAGTTAGGAATGGATGATATCTATTCACCAGCTTAAGGGGGAGAGTATGGAAAGCCGACAGCTATTTTAGGATAGTTTCTAATTTATAATCATTAGAAAGAAAAATTAGTTATAAAAATCCCCTGATCCGATGCAATCCCTTGATACGAGGATCCAATTAAGAATAGAATATTTTAGTTTTATTCTTTTCAGTTTTTTTGGTTTCTATACATAATCTATATACAATGCATATATACTCATTATTGTGCATAATAAATATAGTGAGAATTTCATTCTACATTTTCTGACAAATATAATAGCTCCAAGTGAACTCAAGGGTCAAGGAGAAGAAAAGAAACAGTTACAAGACTATCTTGACATGCATACCTAGAATCTATCGAAACAAAACCCTTCGCTCCGCACCAGGCATCAAAAGTGGCATATCTTATGTCAAGCACAATAGGTTTCCCCTTTGCAAGCAGGCTATGACATGGCTAGCCCAAGTAGGAAATTATAACGAGGCCCCATTTTCCAGGCTTTAACATCATCCTTCTTTACCTTTTTAGATAAATAGCAAGACATATTGACCTATAACCACATATTGCGAACAGAAATTCAAAGGAGAAAAGAAAGAAATTCCAAATCATTTGGAGAGCTAACGCTTTTCTATCTAAACATCTTTCGAAAGTCTAACCAAAAAAGTATTGCATCTCCTACCAATGCTAGCCAAGCACAACCAATATGTATACCATACCGTGCCTTGTTAACATTCAACATCCAATAAGATCAAACAAAGCATGACTCTATTAAATGACATGCAACTTGCAAGCTAGGATATACTAAGAAAGGCTTACCTTTTCCATTAAAAATGCATGTAGAACTAATGATGAATATCTAATGGTGGAGATCATGATTCATGTGTAGGCCCATTCAAGAGATTGTATGCACATGAACTTGCACGATAGAAGTATGATGAAGGACACAAAATATTTTATTATATTTCAGATTTTTTTAGTTATTTTATTCTAGGTATATGTTGGTTATACTATCATGAAATCATTAGAATTTGATTTTTTGAATGTTCTATTGCCTTTCTATATAGGGTATTGTGGGTTCCAAATTTTCCATTTTAGGAAATTTTTTGGGGATTAGTATCTTAGCTATTAAAACCCCTAGTTTACTTGAAATTCAAGTTTATAAAATCTATAAAAAATTCCTTATGGCTGGCCACTAGTGATGGTAATGCGAAATTACTGAGTGAACAAGAGATTTCTGATTGGTCAGGTAATCTTTCTTTGATTTCCTTCTATATATCATAATCATCTCTGTTCAAAACAAGTCTGCATGACCTATTTGCTTAGTTTCACTTATAGGTCAACTTAGACCCTCTTGTATAATATGAAACCATTAGAATATTACTTCTTCTATCCTTTTGCACCACCAAAACCCTAGAACAACTTTATTGGACCTTTTATTTGCCCTTAATCAATATTATCCTGCTATCCCATATACAGATTTAGGGCTATAAACAATGAAACAAGACTTATCCCTAACTCAGTATTTAATCTAGGTCCTCGCATGCAACATAGACCATTCCCAATTAGTTCTACATCACATGGTCATATTCGTCATGTATTAGATATCGATGGCTACCACATATGGCCGAAGTATATGTGAAATACTTGTAACAAGCATCCTTCTTTTATTTTTTCAAAAAAAAAAAAAAAAAAAAACCTAGATACTTCTTTGATTGATTTTGATGCTTCTCCCAAACACTCTTGAGATGTATCTCAGGATAAGGGAAAACATTTCCTTTTTTGTGAACACTAACATTTTGATGAACACAATATCATCAAATAATTAATCCTATTTTTTGTGTTGAATTGTTAAATAAAACAAGAACATGTTACCATGATAAGTGTGCTCTTTTAATGTAACTACATAATTTTTAAAAAAAATAATATTATTATGTCCAAGACTAGCCATATTGATGTATTCATATCAATGTCATATCCATATCACCTACATGTGTCTTTGCTTCACGGGACATGTTGCCACCAAGTCACCTTCCTTCAACGTCGGGAAACGAAGATCCTTCTCCTCGAAGTGCTCCCGCAAGAAGTCCTCGGAGACCGGTTGCACTGGTGGGGACCCTCCGATGCTCAAGTAAGCAACTCGAGAACAGACAAGAGTAAACTAGCAAAAAGATAGCTAGAGAACTTGAGTTCAGATCCCCCATAGTTGTGAGTGTGGGCCTTTTATACATGTTCGAGGGTTCCTTTTTCCGCTTCCAGAAGGTGGCTGATTTCAAGGTACCTTTGTCCGGTAGCGGACGGATGGCAAGGCTGACAGCGACAGGTCGCAACCGACACTGAGCATGTCAGAAGTGTCTTGCCCCACCAGCCACCTGCCAGGTGCAGCGCTATAGGTGGCAGGCAGGCCTGGTCGTGCCAGGCGTGCGCCGTTACAGGTTGTGGCCACGCGCTGTTGCAGAAGATAGTAGGCCACGTGGCCATCACTGGTGGTTGGTGGGCCACGTGGGTGTGTCAGGTGGCATGAGGTGATAGGGCACCGGGTCCGAGGCCGAGGGGATGCCGAGTCCAAGGCCAAGGGGACGTCGGGTCCGAGAGGACCTTGGAGGCCAAAGGGGGCCTCGAAGGCCGAGGGGGCCTCAGAGGCCGAGGCAGGGGCTTCGGCAGTCATTTTCTTCGTTAACTCTAACGACGTTGGATCAACCACATCAGATGCCCCCTCGCCCCTAAGACGAAGTGGGCCCACCTCTGCGAAGCGAAAGGGGTGTCACCTTCCGAGTGGCCGATCCCGACACGCCACCAATTGCCAAAAGGCACATGTCCATGGGTGCAGCGACACCTTAGCATGGGCGATCTGGGGGTTGCAATAGTATTGCCCCACCCCGTCCGTCTGATCCGCGGAGATCAGCCTTGGAGCGGGAGCGTGTTCTCGGGGCTTACGAAAAGCCACCGCCATCATTGCTATCATGATGCTGACGTCAGCGCTGCCTCGCTATTGGTCGGAGGCGAAGCATCCCACGCGCCGGGCGCCTGCTGAGGCGACTCAGCCTATAGCGGGAGTCCACATGGTCGGGTAGGTGAGGCGGGATGATTTGAAAGTGATAAGTTGGGCAAAAGGCTGGGTTTCGTCACTTTGCCTGAGATCTTCCTCCAGCTCTCAAACTCGTCTTCTTCCCGAGACCTTGCTTCCATTGCTTCTCGTTCCAGGTTAGCTTCCTAATCACCCCAATCCCTCTAGCTTTTCCCGTTAGGTTTCTCCCATGGCTTCCTCACCCTCTTGGCCTTCATCTGCATCCCCTGCGGACCAGGTTTCTTCTTCGAGGCTCTGCGCCTCTCCATCTCCTGCTCCTTCGTGGTCCTCCTCCCCTACTCCTTCGGAGGACCACATTCCTTTTCCCAGCGGCGGGCCGCTATCGCGGCCCCAGCTAGGAGATGCCCGGCGACTGCCGGCGCCTCCTCGAGGGTGGGGGCGGAATCCCCGACGAAGACCGCCTCCATGGTAACAGGCCAAGACCTAGCAAACATTAGGGCATGTTACCAAATTCCCAGAGACATAGGTCTCTTTTTGCCGACCCCCGACGATAGGGTGGTCTCCTCCCGTCCCGGTAGAATAGTTGTTTATGAAATTTTCCTTAAGTTAGGTCTTCACCTGCCCTTTCACCCTTTCTTTGTCAATCTCCTCGACTACTACTCTTTGACCCCTGCCCATCTAGTCCCAAACTCCCTTCGAACCATTTGCGCGTTCATCGTCCTCTGCCGTTTCCATGGCATTACTCCGAGACTCTCCCTTTTCTGCTGCTTTTATATTCTCCGGCAACAGTCGGGTTGGTGGCTGTTCCAGCCTCGGTCCGGCCGAGCCCTCAAGCTATACCTCCCACTTCTGTCAAGGGATGGAAGCCTCGATTCTTTTTCGCCGACCTCGATAGGGTCAAGCCTAGGTGGGGGGACCCAGACCTTAGGCCCAACATGAACTCATCTGTCCTCCCGAAGGAGAGGGAAGCGTTGGGGCAGTTGCTGACGGCCGAGGTCCCCAGGTGCAACCAGCTCCTGTCGAAGGAAAATCTCCGACTCGCGGGAGTCTCCACCCGAAGTGGTGAGTAGTGGCCGACCCAACACTTAGCCAATTTTCCTCCTCTGCTTCCCACTCCTTTTTTCTTCTTTTTTTTTACTAACTCCGAACGATGATGCACAGTGATGAAGGTCCAGACCGCCATGATCAGGAAGGCGGCAGTGCAGAAGCGCAAGGCACAGGTTGCCACAGGAGGGAAGAAGAAACTCCGCCCCTAGACACCTCCCCCCGACCGGAGCCAGGATGCCGACGAGGGAGCTGGTCCCTTGTCCCCACAGTCGGCCGGCCCCCCGAGCGCCCCGCAGGTGCCCTCAGCAGTCGACCTGACTGCCGACACCCCACCAGAGCCGAGGGCCATCTCCCTCGTACCGAATGTCGAGCCGACCTCCGCCGGAGCCGAGACCGAGCCGCTCTCAGAGGAGAACGCACCTGCAGGCGGCAGCGTAGCAGCGGCGGAACCCTCTGCCTCATCCGACCTCGAGGGAAGGGGGGCTGGGGCGAGCCGCCCACGGGTCTCTCTTGCTTACAACGGCCGCACCACCGAGCGGCTGATGGCGAGGGTCTGTCTGCCGGAGCTCCAAGCGGAGTTCCGAGAGCTGGAGGCCCCAGCAATCTACCAAGACGCCTTCGCGGCGCACCTCTGGGTAAGAGTCCTCTTTAACTCGTGTAATTTTAATCCTTGCTGTTCATGCTAACCGAATCCTTTTTGGTGCAGGTGGTCAATTCCTTGGCAGCCCTGAGGGATATTACTCTCGGAGCCACCGCATACATCAGACGATGCTGGCGGCCGTGGCCCGAGCCGAGGAGGCCGAGGGGCCCCTACAGTCGGCCCGGAGGGAGGCCGAGACGACCGAGAGGGCGCTAGAGGCCGCGAGAGGGGAAGCGGAGGAGGCCAGGCAGCGGGAGGCTGCGGGCCTAGCGCGTGCCTGTGCCGCCGAGGCTGAGTTGGCGGCCTGCCGTCTCCAACTGGAGATGACGAAGGAAGGGGCCAGGGAGTCCGAGGGCCGAGCAGCTGACGCCGAGGAAGTCGCGCGAAGGGCCGATGCCCAAGCCGCCGACGCTGCCACCTGGGCAGACGAGGCCACACTGAGGGCCCAGGCAACCGAGGAGAGGGCCGCAACGGCTGAGCTGGCGGCAGCCGAGGACGTGGAGCACTTCAGGAGCTCGACTGCTTTTGCCAAGGAAGTTGCAGAAGGCTCTGCCGAGGCATACCTGTAGGGGTTCCGCGACGGCAAGGAGAAAGCCACGCAAGTCTCAGGGATCGCCGACCTTCGGAACCTTGAGCCGGAAGACGGTGATGAATGATGAGCAGGAGGATGCCCCGATCGACGGGTCAGCATCAGCGGAAGCCTAGGAGCCCTTCCCGACAGGCTGCTTTCTTTTTGTCTTCTCTGTACCCAAGTCCGACCTAGTCGGCATTTTGTAAACATCTTCCTAGTAATGAAAGTATCTTTTAGTAATGGAAGCATCTCTCTTTTTTTTTTTTTTTGAAATATTCGACGAACTGGTGACGTCCCTCGGCATGTCGATGTAGGACCCCTAGGGGCTGCGTCGACACTGGGGATAGCACCCTTCGGCTCATCGTCAGCAAATCCGTGACTTAGCCGCTTTGTAGGGTTAAGGCCTAGAGGGAGCGCCGAGGTTGGACTTGGAGTCAAGCCGGCCTCGAGCCACTGAGTACCAATGATACATCGGCCTTGGAGTGCCGAACAGGCATCAGGCTTGAGTACCGATGAAACATCGGCCTTCGGTACCGATGATACATCGGTCTTGAGGTGCTAAGCTTACCTCGGGCTTTTTAGAGTCGTGGTACACCGGTCTTCGGTACTGATGGTACATCGGTCTTGAGATGCCAGGCTGGCCTCGGGTTTTTTTGGAGCCGGTGGTATACCGGTCTTCGATGCCAATGGTACATCGGTCTTGAGGTGCCGAGCTGGCCTCGGGCTTTTTGGAGCTGATGGTACACCGATCTTCGGTGCCGATGGTACATCGGTCTTAAGGTGCCGAGCTAGCCTTGGGCTTTTTAAAGCCGATGGTACACCGATCTTCGGTGCCGATGGTACATCGGTCTTGAGGTGCCGAGCTGGCCTCGGGCTTTTTGGAGCCGATGGTACACCGGTCTTTGATGTCGATGGTACATCGATCTTGAGCTGCCGAGCTGGCCTCGAGCTTTTTGGAGTCGATGGTACATCGATCTTCGGTACCGATGGTACATCAATCTTGAGGTGCCCAGCTGGCCTCGGGCTTTTTGGAGTTGGTGGTACACCGATCTTCGATACCGATAGTACATCGGTCTTGAAGTGTCGAGCTGGCTTCGGGCTTTTTGGAGCCGGTGGTACATCGGTTTTCGGTGCCGATGGTACATCGGTCTTGAGGTGCTGAGCTAGCCTCGAACTTTTTGGAGCCGGTGGTACACCGGTCTTCGGTGTCGATGGTACATTGATCTTGAGGTGCCGAGCTGGCCTTGGGCTTTTTGGAGCCGATGGTACATCGATTTTCGGTGCCGATGGTACATCGTCTTGAGGTGCCGAGCTGGCCTCGAGCTTTTTGGAGCCGATGGTACATCGGTCTTCGGTGCCAATAGTACATCGGTCTTGAGGTGCCGAGCTAGCCTCGGGCTTTTTGAAGCCGATGGTACACCGATCTTCGGTACCAATGGTACATCGGTCTTGAGGTATCGAGCTGGCCTCGGGCTTTTACTGAAAAGATGGGTTACTCGAACACGCTTTTATTAATATAGAACGCGGGGCAGGAGCCCGAAAGAATGTAAATGCACAACTCAACATAGAGAGGGGTACATTACTAATAATACCGACAGAGGTTGTCGAAGTTCCAGATCCGCGGGAGCAGCTTTCCATCCAGCCCTTCGATTCTGTACGCCCCACGATGGAGGGCTTTGGTGATTCGATAGAGTCCTTCCCAATTTGGCGACAGCTTTCCCCCTTCCGTCGGCTTTGAAACTTCGGCCCGTCGGAGGACTAGGTCTTCCAGCAGGAATGTCCTGAGGCGGACATGGGCGTTGTAGTATCTGGCTGTCCGCTATCGGTAGGCGGCCATCCAGAGCCGTGCTCGGTCACGTATTTCCTCCACACAGATCGAGGTTGGCTCGAAGCTGGCTCGAGTTATCCTCCTCGTTGTATGATTCCGTCGGAGGGCTCGAGACACCTATCTCCACAGGAATGACGACCTCGGATCCAAAGATCAAACTGAAGGGAGTCTCCCCGGTGGGGGCTCGCGGTGTCGTATGGTAGGCCCACAGCACGTTAAGGAGCTCCTCCACCCACCTTCCTTTGAAGTCGTCCAACCGTGCTCGAAGTCCTTGGAGGATGATATGGTTGGTCACATCGGCCGCGCCATTGGTCTGAGGGTGTCCGACAGAGGTGAACCGCTGATGAATGCCTAGTTCAATGCAGAATCCTCTGAAAGGCGCGTTGTCGAATTGCCGACCGTTGTCGGTACAAGGGCATGCGGCAACCCGAACCGACAAATTATAGATTTCCAGAAAAAGAACCTCACCTTGCCCTCGGTGATCTTGGCCAGTGCCTCGGCCTCAATCCATTTGGTGAAGTGGTCAACGACTATCAGAAGGAACTTGCGCTGACCAGAGGCTGGGGGGAATGGTCTCAAAATGTCCATCCCCCATTGAGCAAAAGGCTAGGGGACCGCCAAGGGACTCAGCTGGGAGGTCGACTGCCACTGGATGCTGGCATGACGCTGGCAGCTATCACATCTCTTAACGAGCTCGGCGGCGTCCTCCCTTATGGTCAGCCAATAGTACCCTTGCCGCAGGGCCTTATATGCCAAAGCTCTACCCTCAGAAGATGACTTCCGCAGATGCCTTCATGTATCTCCCGCAGGATGTAATCAGCTTCTACGGGACCGACGCACCTGAGGACCGGGTACGAGAATGGACTTCGGTAGAGCCTTCCGTCCATCATTAAAAACTTTGGAGCCCGCCGCTTAAGTAGTCTGGCCTCAGCTGGGTCTTCAGGAAGGGCGCTATCGGTAAGGTACCGGATGTAAGCGTCCATCCAAGAGGGTTCTTGTGCGACCGGCAGGGCTTCCTTTGTGGCTTCAATGCTTGGGACCTCCAAATATTTCACATACGTTCTTCCCAAGGTCCCGTCGGCCGAAGTGGCCAACCGGAAGAATGCATCAGCCCGGGCGTTCTCTCCTCTGGGGATGTAGCTGACGCGGAAGTAAGCAAAATGGGAGGCTCGGGACTGAACCTTGCTCAAGTAACGGGACATTATTGGATCTCTGGCCTCATATTCCCTAGCAACTTGCCCAGAGACAAGCTAAGGGTCTGTGAAAGCTCTCAGACGCCTCATGCCGAGCTCTCCGGCCAACTTCATCCCCACCAGTAAGGCTTCATACTCCGCTTGATTGTTGGTGGCGGAGAAAAGGAACCGGAGAGCGTACTCCACCGCCTCTCCCTCGGGGCTCGCAAGTATGAGGCCGGCTCCACTCCCTTGGGAGTTTAATGCACGATCCACATGAAGGATCTAGTCTTCCTCTCCTACCTCCTCTGCCGTGGGGATCTCCAAGTGCGGTTCCTCCGGAGGCTCCTCGATCCAGGTACACTCGACGAGGAAAATCGGCCAACACCTAGGACTTCATTGCGGACCTCGGACGGATCGACAAGTCAAATTCTCTCAGCTTGATAGCCCACTCCTCGAAGGCTTCTTGGCACTCCTTCGTCCACTCGAAGCCGTTGACCTTGCGCAATGCCTTGAAGAAAGGCATGCATCTCTCCGCCGACTTGAACAAAAAGTGACTCAAGGCTGCCACACTCCCGGTCAAGCGTTGTACCTCCTTGTTAGCAGAAGGCCTCATGTCCAGAATAGCCCGGATTTTGTCAGGGTTCACCTCGATCTCCCGCTGTGTTCCATAAAATCCAAGAACTTGCCCGTTGTAACCCCGAAAGCGCACTTGCAGGGGTTCAGCCTCATCTGATACCGACGGAGCTTGCCGAAGGTCTCCACAAGGTCGGCTACATGGTCGGCAGTGCGGATACTCTTGATCAGCATGTCATCAACGTATACCTCCATATTGCGCCCAATCAGGTCCTCAAAGACTTTGTTCATTAGCCTCTGATAGGTGGCACCCGCATTCTTCAGTCCGAATGGCATCACCTTGTAGTAGTATATCCCCTTCTCGGTCACAAACGAGGTAGTTTCCTCATCTGCTGGATCCATCTTGATCTTGTTGTAACCCGAGAAGGCGTCCATGAAGCTGAAGGTATCGTGGTTGGATGTGGCATCCACCAACTGGTCAATCCAAGGCAATGGGAAGCTGTCTTTGGGATACGCCTTATTGAGGTCGGTGAAGTCCACGCACATCCTCCAGCTCCCACTGGCCTTGCGGACCATTACGACGTTGGCTAGCCAGTCGGGGTAGTAAACCTCCCGAATATGCCAGCAGCCACTAGCTTGCGCACCTCTTCATCAATGGCCTTCTGTCGGTCGGGGGCAAAGCTCCTCTTTTTCTGCCGAACGGGTCGGCACTCCGGTTTGATGTTGAGCCGATGGGTAATCACCTCCTCGAGGATGCCCGGCATGTCGAATGCCGACCAGCTCGGCTGGCTCTCCTTTCCTCTCCGAGTCTCGGGGGTCGAGAGCTTCTAGTGCAGGTGCAAGTACCACCCCCTGCGGGCTGAGGGCCATGTGGTAGCAAAGCAGCAGCGGGTTCTGCTCTCTCCGCATCTCCCCGACTCCCTCACTGGTAGGGAACCTTACGAGCAGCCTTTTGGTGGAGATGACGGCATCCAAAAGATTTAGCCCGAGTCTCCCGAGGATGGCATTGTAAGCAAGAGGAACCCGGACTACAAGAAAATTCATGCAAACTATGCTCTGGCATGGTGGTGTCCCAGCCGTGACGAGGAGGGTGATCTCCCTCTCAACTCTCACAGAGTCTCCAGTAAAACCCATTAGAGGTGTGGTGATAGGCCGAAGGGAGCTGAGAGACAAGTTCATCCGAACAAACGCATCATAACTCAAAACGTCCACTGAGCTCCCACTGTCAACTAAAATTCTTTTTATAGGATGTTTAGCGATCGTCATGGACACGACGATGCTGCCATTATTTTTATTGACCACCCCCTCTAGGTCCCTTTTAGAAAAGGGAATTATAGAGTCTATCCCTTCCTCCCCACACGGCCTCTTGGACGTGCCGCCTGCCCCTCAGGAGATCATTGCCACCGTCTTCTCGGTTGGGGTGTTGTCGATGCTGGCTATTGATGGCAGAGGCGCCGAGGGATCGAGTGCACCCGGGTTGCCCTGCTGGATGAACTTCCCCAGAGGGCCACGCTGGATGAGGTCCTCTATCACCTTCTTCAATTGGCGATAGTTATCTGTGTCGTGACCGTGGTCCCAATGGAAGTGGCAGTAGTACAAATTTTTGTTTGGGGGTCTTCGGGTTCAACGGAGGAGGGCACTGAAGATATGGCTCGCACTCGATCTCAAGCAAAATGTGAGATATCGAAGCGAGCAAGGGGGTGAATGGACCATCCCTGGGAGCAAGAGCCCGAGAACGGTTGTCCGGTCGGCAGGGAGGCTCGGGCCTCCTGGGACGAACCTCAGTAGGTTTGGGCTGAGGCTGCTTTTTGGCGGAACTATCACTAGCCTCGCGCCGGAAGGAGTCAGCCTCGTCGGCGCGGATGTACTTTTGTGCCCGGCTCAAGAGTTTGACGTAGGAGCAGGGCGATTTCTTGTCAAGTGAATATGCAAAGCGGGAGGGGCAGAGCCCTTGCTTCAAGGTCAGAGTGGCCACAGAATCCTCGAGGTTGTAGACCTCGAGGACGGCTTCTTTGAAGCGAGCGACGAAGTCCCGCAGGGACTCGCTACCCTTCTGCTGGACGAAAAATAGGCTATCCGCCACTCGGAAAATCTTCTGGTAGGCATCGAAATGGGCCAAGAAGGCCCTCTCCAGCTGGCGGAAGGAGTCGATACTCCGCGACGGAAGGCAAGAGTACCAGGCTCGGACGGCCTTCCTCAAGGTAGCGGGGAAGGCTATGCAGAGAAGAGAGTCGGTTGCCCCTTGGACCTGCATGAGGACCTTGTAGCTTTCCAGATAGTCCAGGGGATCGGTGGTCCCGTCATACGGGTCCATCTGAGGAAGACGAAACTTGGTTGAGATCGGCTCCTCCATAATATGGCGGGACAGCGGTGGCCAGCTGTCATAGTCTGCCTCTGGTAGGTTGGTGATCCGGCGGCTGAGCTCCTCCAGCCGCTGGTTGTACTCATCGAGCCGTCGCTCGGTCCGGCGAGCTATTCGGCCATCGAAGGACCCCTCCCTTGAAGATTCCAAGGAGGGGGAGGAGTGACGACGGTAAAGACGGGTGCGCTCCACCTCCCTTCCATGCCGCCGCTTGGGAGAAGCACTGGTATAGCGAAAAAGAGACCGGGACCTCTTAGAGGTCTCCCGGCGATGATGCCTAGGTGAAGCGCGGCGGTAGCGAACTTCTCGGATGGGAGACCTCTCCCAAGAAGAATGTTGACTGGGTTGGACCACCCTCGGAATTAATGAGGGTGGCCCTGGCTGCTGTCGCAGGACCTGGACCGCCGCCACCAGCGACTGAACTTGCATGGTGAAGGCAGCGATCCGATCATCTTGATGCTGCTGCGGCGGTGGCAATAGTGGTGCGGGGACGCCAACCTTAGCAAGAGAACTGGCCACCGACGGGTCCGCTCCAGGCGGTTCCCCCCAGCGTGACTGATGGAGACCTCTTGCGCACGCGTTGTCACCATTTTCTTGAATGCTCAAGGGAAGGAAATCTGCAGTCGACTGGTTCGAGGCTTTTCCTTCTCTTCCCCCCTTCCTGGCGCGCCAATCTGTTACCGCCAAGTCACCTTCCTTCAACATCGAGAAACAGAGATCCTTCTCCTCGAAGTGCTCCTGCAAGAAGTCCCCGAAAATCGGTTGCACCAGTGGGGACCCTCCAACGCTCAAGTAAGCAACTCGGGAACAGACAAGAGTAAACTAGTAGAAAGATAGCTAGAGAACTTGAGTTCAGATCCCCCATCGTTGTGAGTGTGGGCCTTTTATACCTGTTCGAGGGTCCCTTTTTTCGTTTCCAGAAGATGACTGATTTCGAGATGCCTTTGTCTAGTAGCGAACGGATGGCAAGGCTGACAACGACAGGTCGCAACCAACACTGAGCATGTCAGAGGTGTCTTGCCCTGCCAGCCATCTGCCAGGTACGGCGCTACAGGTGGTAGGAGGGCCTGGTCGTGTCAGGCGTGCGCCGTTATAGGTTGTGGCCACACGCTGTTGCAGAAATAGTGGGCCACGTGGCCACCACTGGTGGCCGATGGGCCACGTGGGTGTGTCAAATGATACGAGATGATAGGACGCCGGGTTCGAGGCCGAGGCCGAGACCGAGGGAACATCGGATCTGAGGGGACCTTGAAAGCCAAAGGGGGGCTTCGGAGGCCAAGGGCACCTCGGAGGCCGAGGCAGGGGCTCCGGCAGTCATTTCTTCATTAACCCTAACGATGTTGGATCAGCCACATCACGACACATACAGCATCCAAAATTGATAGACTTGGCTTAGTGGGCTGAATCCATGAAACCTTATGTTCTATGAAAGTTCTGCATATATTTGGGACAGAAACATACTAATTTCAATGTAACACCATTATGTGTTACACGACAAAAGAACTATAAAACCCTTGACCCAAGCCTAGCCCAAATAGGTTTGGGTCGGGCCATTTTTGCCACCCCAACTATAGATCAATGAAGTACCATCTTTGCCACCCCAACCATAGATCCATGAAGTACCACCTTTTGCATCAGGTCATTTTTTGCCACCCCCAGCTATAGATCCACAAAGCATTGAATAACACCTTATCCTAAAACTCGATGCTCTATGATATTTTTGTTTCTGCATATTCCTATCTTCATATACGAACCCTCTCTGGAATGGCTTTACAGGGCAGATCAAAACAAATTGGTTTAGAAGCTACCCATTTCAATACAAGATCTTGTTCAAATCCATGTGCCTGATAATCAAAATCAAGATTTTCTAGAAAATAGAAATCATAAGTTTTATTTTTCTATCAAGTACGACTTTTTTATCATTTACAAAGACTAAAATGCCTCCTATTCAATCAGCATAATATAACAATGTGCTAAAAAACTGATATCATGAAGTTAAACTCCATAATTATAAAGCAATGGCAACCAAAGACATAACCGGACCTAATATGGCTCACGAACAAAATATGATCAATGTCACGGATTCACGGTTCTAAAGCAGTGACAAACATTGGTAAAGAATTTCCTCATCCTTCTCGTCCTTTCTCTGAAATTTCGATAAGTTTAGAGTGTCCAAGTTACCAAGTTACTTTCCTCCCAAAACAAAGTAGTAGAAGAGTATGAAGCGAGATGAACCTTTTGGATGGAATCCATCAGAGGGTAGCACCCTGCCGGGTTGGGACCACGAAATCAACGATGATGATGCTCTCCAGCAGCGGCCTCACCTTCTCCTTGTGCGCCTCAATTGCCTCATTTTCTGCACTATCCATTGCATCGAGCTCCTTCAGCCCCGGGAACACCGAAAGAAACCCCACGGAGTAACCCTTGGCCCTCGCCGGCGAGAAGTTCTCCCCGCAGCTCACCTGCTGGGCCGCCGGGACGGCCTCCTTGGCCCCTTGGATCGCGACCAGGAGGTCCGCCGCCGCCGTCCCCTCCTTGGGCTTCGCCAGGGTCAACCGCAGCGTCGACCCCGGTGGCGGCGGCGTAGGGAGGCCATCGAGGTCGGAGACCCAGTCGACGGCCATGATGTCCTCGCAGTTGGGGAGGACGTGGTCTTTGACGACGGCCACGTGGGCGGGGTGCGCGGAGTAGGTGGCGAGGTCGGCCTTGGAGCGGTAGCGGGTGTGGAGGAGGTGGGTGAAGCCGGCGTCGGAGGCGGCAGTGGAGCGGTGGCGGAGGATCGGGCCGGCGGCGAGGTGGGAGACGACGTCGAGGGAGACGAGGGACCCAAGATTGGAGATCATGGCGTCGATCTTGGAGGGGTCGGTGGAGTCGCGGGCCTTGAAGAGGACCACGTGCTCGACGGTGGTAGTGGCGGCGGCGGCCATCTTGGTGGCGGCGGAGGCGGCGGAGAGGGCGAAGGTGGGGCGGCGAGCAGGGGTAGGAAAAAATAACGAAGGGGTGCAGGGCCGGGGACGGAAGAGGGATTTGAGGTGGGAGGTAGGGCGGTGAATTAACGGGGAGGTTTTCAGACCCAGCATCTCGGCTAAAAGCAATCTTCTCGTCTCGTCGGGTGGGCGCTGGTCATAATTTTGACGGCAATGGTCGTACTGGTTAAGCCTCTGATGTTCCGCAGGTATTGCAACTTTGGTACGGAGGTCTCCTGGTGCGTGAACCGGACCACTGCAAGATCTTGCATTGCCGTCGAATATGGATGGGGCTTATTTGGTAAATTCGAGGGTTAGCCTAAAAATCTTCATAGCTATCCCTAGGGATATAGTATAATATATTTAAGGATGGGATGCAGGTACCCAATGGTTATCCTTTGGTTAACTGCTATCCCTTATAGTTATGGCTTTTGGGACCTCTCTTATCCCCTATTTCAAACACTATCTTAAGGATTTGAATGAGTTGACGTTTGACGATAAATCATTTTGTTAATTATAAATATATAATTATTTTTTATTTTTATTAAAAATAAAAAAAAATTAATATATAGCATTGATTGATGAAATTAAATTTAAAGTAAATGCTAAGCTAGAGATTTGGAGAGATGCTTTAGAATGTAATGGTTTTAAGATTAGTAGACTAAAACAGAATATATGAAATGTAATTTTAGTAGAAATAGAAATACAAATAAGAAACACTAAAAATTACAAGCTAATAGATATCAAGGAGTAAAAAATTTAGATATTTAAGATCAACTATCTAGCAAGAAGGTGAAATAGGTGAAGATGTGAATCATAGAGTTAAAGCATGATGAATTAAGTGGAGAAGTGCTTATGGAGTATTGTATGATTGACGTATTCTATTAAAATTAAAAAAAAATATAAAATTGCTATTAAGCTAGTTATGCTATATGAAATAGAGTGCTAGACAATATCAAAATAACACGTGAATAAATTAAGTGTGATAAAAATACATATATTAAGATGGATATGTGGTAAAACTTTAAAAGATAGAATTATAAATAAATATATAAGAGAAATGATAGGAGTAGCCCTAATTGAAGATAAAAATAAAAGAAAATCGATTGCGATGGTTTGGACATATATAACGCAGAACTTTAGATGCTTCAGTTAGAAAGAGCGATCATTTAACAATCCATGGCAATAATAGAGATAAAGATAGACCTAAACTAGCATTGATAAAAATAATTAAAAAAATAAAGCTATTTATAATTTGAATATCGACTTTGTTATAAATAGAATATAGTGGAGGAAGTTGATTTATGTAGCCAACTCCATGTAGTTAGAAAAAGGCTTAGATGAATTGCGTTGAGTTGAGTATTAAAAAGGAGAAGATCTTATAAAAATATGTTTAATTAATTAAACAAATAAATATTTTTTCAAAATTTAAAATATTTTAATTATTTTATTAAAATAAAAAAATAAAAAATAAAAGATAGATAATTTAAAAATAAGAAAGTAGACCATCCTCATTTAATTTTCTTTTCTTTTTTGCCTCTTATTTTCATAAGTAATTTTTGCTTTCATTTACTCAATATAATTTTAGAAATTAAAAATATAAATTAAAAATATTTTAAAAATTAAAATTAAAATTATATTTGAAAATCAAACATAACCTTAATTCCTTAGAACCTTGTTTTGTTATGTAATTTAGTTTATTTAGAATATTAGGAATAAATTATTGTTTGAATAAGCTATTTTTATTTTAACGATCAAAATATTTTTTCATAGGCTGTGACTCCGTCCCCGTTCAAATTTGAGAACAAGAATGTTCAATTCGATCACGGCAATGTCTTTTCCTCCATTCACAAGAATCCCAATCATGTTACTTAGTTTTGCTGTAATCACTCAATAAAATTATTACTAATCCTTTTATACATCTTAAATGGAAGTTTGGCCATGTAAAGTATTTAATATATTGTGCGAACACTGATGTTAATGATCTAAATTAATATTAGACTATCATTAAGTTTATTATTATATTTGATCGGATTTGCATATGAATAATTAGGAAATTATTATTTTCTCTAATTAATTCGTTTGAAATCTTACCAATTATACCTTTTTTAGTATTTGAGTCATAGCATCAACTGCAATCTTTTCCTGTTCAATTTAGTATTAAATGAATTGCATCTGTTTTCTTTTATATTTTATTGCATCTCTTTATTGGAATTAGTTGGTTTGAAATGCAAGGAATCATGCTATTTAAGTCTTGGTTTACCGCATCAAATTTAATTTCTTATATTAATTTCATCTCTTATCCTTTCTTTCCTGCTCTTTGTCGAGTATGGTTGATGGATTTAAAATATAAAAAGCCTCATTTAAAAAAAAAAAAGAAAAAAAAAGGGTAAGGTGCATATCACACCGGCTATAAGTTATTATAAATAATTTTAATTATCACATTAAATTCAGTCCTCACATTAAACTTATTTTTAGATATATCATATCCTTTTCATTTTATTATGTTTTTTCATTTGATTGGCTTGGAATTTAAAAAGTTAAGCCTATGCAAGCATTAATTCACTGGATCGAATTCAATTTTTTTCTCAATAAATTATATTAACTTTTTATGGTCATAATAGGTTGAGAATTTGATGAGTTGCATTAAAAAAAATTATACTCCATATGATGGGTTTATGCTAGTTAAATGGCAGTGCATTGCATTAATTGTTATAAATATTAATTTTGTTAATAAGATCTACTCAATATAGTTTTTTAAATTAAAATAAAAAATAGTATAAATTAAAATAAAGAATTTCTATTTCTGAACATTAAAGACTTCGCTTTCAATTAGATATCACAAACACCATCGCAGTGCTTTTCGGCATCGTGATTGTATTCTGAGGGCTGCCCTACTCGTGGATGATTGCCATCATTGCATTGCATTCTTCCCGTTATTTTAGATTCTTTAGTCTCCGTTAGCAATATGTTACAGGGTCCCTAAACTAATCAATAACTCACTAAAAATCACTAATTTGTCTTCCAATCTGAAATGGTATTTTCTGAGTACTGGAAATTTAATGGGGCTCCATTTTTATCATCTCTCTCTATCTCTTTCCATCCAATGCAAATTCCCATCAAACAACTGAACCTATGATTCACCTTTAGACTAAATAACCGAAATTGGCCATAGAGTAGTAGCAGGATTAGTTTGTAATGAGGAATGTGTACCGTTAAAACCTTTGATCAAATCAACTTGTCACCCTTTATTACATATTCTGCTAAATTTCAAATCTTATTCTGGTCAAATAAAGTATCCTCCTATCTTCTTCATTCTTGTGTTTGCTTCATTACAGTGATATTGATATATCTTTCTTTTTTTTTTTCAGTTCAAGATTTCTGAGAGATTGGTCTCATCTTATGTGTCATTGATACTTTTTGACTAAGTGGATTTCTTTTATGGTTCAAGATTTCTGAGAGGCTAGTCTCTTCTATTGTCAACTCCAACTCTATTCTCACTTCTCTGAGGCCTTGTTATGGTTGAACCCTCCTTTTCTTTGATCAAACCTATCTTTGTTCACATACAGGGACAGTTTCTTTCCTGTGTTAATTTACAGCAGCCAACTTTGTCCTATCGTGTGTGCTTTTTTGATCAACATAGTCTAATACCTATTTGACCATTAGCATCGTATTTTAACAGAATTAATCTGTTGTCTATTTTGATGAAACTAGAGGAGGTGAGTGATGATAAAAATACAGGATAAGTTCAAAGTACAGGGAGTCCTGGTATTTTTTCCTATATATCATATGATGTTATGTAGCTTAATTTTAATTTTTAAGAGAGCAAAATAAGGGAAATGTCAAGGAAAAAACTTCCATTGAACTCTAAGATCGCCTATTTACAATTAGCTATATAGTATTTAAAGGTACTACACATGCCAATAAGATTGTAAGAAAGATAAGTTCATGACAATAGCCTAATTTATATCTCAAAAGAAATCCTAAGGCCACATTTGAGTCAGACGTGAAACAGAGGTGGCAGCTACAAGCTGAAGGGATTGTCCCATTCAAATGGTGATACATAGCTAACTTGGAGATTAGTGTCGAGCTTGCGATTATTCCCCTCTATACCAAACCTAATTTGTTGTTGCCCAGTTCTCCTCCCTTGTTGTTCCCTCCTTTTCACCGTGTGTAGCGACTGAACCTCAACCCTTTTATTTTTGCACATCTCCCCTTGTTTCCTTCCCTGTTCTTAATTTCTTTTTTCCCCTCCTTTCTCTTTCCTGTTAAAATCCCTTCAACTCCTAGTCTTCACCTCTCTCTCTCTCTCTCTGCCACCTCTCTCTCTCTCTCATGCACAAAAGTTTCTAATTACTCTACCTCTCCCTCCTCTTCCATTAACGTGAAAGCTTGAAGTCCTTCTCAGTGGTAAGCTCCTTTTTCTTTAGCTCCATTTCCATCCTAGGGCTATTGTGTTCTTGTTGTTGGATTTTGTTCCAACTTTTGCGATCTTATTGTCTGACCCAGTTGATTTTAAAAGGTGGTGCACATTCGATGATTGGTAGCATGAATTTAGCTCCTAATGAAATGCATTCTCTTGGATTCTTGCTCGAGCTTAGGAGAGTTTTTCCATGAATTCACGATGTGTTTATAGTTATTTTGTTAGTGTTATTGTTGCTATTGTTCAAGCTTTTCTTATATCTTGCTCTGTGTTACGTCATTTAATAGTCGATTGGCTTGGAGTCAAGCATGATAACATGGATTTTCTTGGATTCTTGGTGGAAGGCTTTATATGATTTTTTTAAATAGAACTTTATATGGCTTCTTGTTATATCCGTAGTAATTTGGCTGTCATCGTCTATTATTGTTTTTGATATTATTTTACTTCTTTGTTATTCTCATTCCAAAGAAAGATGAAAACCTCATGGTTCGGAACTTTCAACTTATCAGTCTTCAAAATAATTTATATAAGATAATCTTCAAGATTTGGTTGGAAGGTTAAGTAAGATTCTATCACTTCTAATTAATGAGGCCCAGTCTGTTTTTATTAAAGAAAGGTTCATAATTGAAAACTTTTTATGTGCCCATGAAGTAGTGGCCTACTGTAAGAGATATAAACTCCAAGGAGCTTTCCGTAAACTAGACTCTGAGAAGGCTTTAGATAAAGTAAATTGGGTTTTTCTTCTATATCTGCTAGCAACTAGAGGGTTTCCAAGCAAATGGATTGAGTATATTTGTTTTATTGCTCTCCTCAACAACTGTAGTTCTCCTCATCAATGGTGTTCCTGGCAAGTAGATTTTATCTAGGCAAAAACTGAAGCATGAACATCCACTTTTCTTGGCACTAGTTGTCCTTATTACAGATGTTCTGTCTAGACTTCTACAGTAAGCTGGCAGTATAAGACTGATTAAAGTGATCAGATTCTTATATATCAAATCCAAAATGTCTCCAATTTGCTGATGATACTCTTCTTTTCTATGCAATGGAAAAAGAGTTTTTAACTACAATGAAAGCAATTCTGCTTGCTTTTAAAAATACAACAGGCTTAAAAGTCAATTTTTATGAGAGTTGTTTGATTTATCTAAACATGATGGAGGAGGAAGCAAAATCTTTGTCTAAGCTGCTAAATTTTAAAACTGAATCCTTTCCATTCACTTGGGATTACCTTTATGTGACAAGAGATTATCAAAACACTCTTGGATGCTTCTTATTGACAGAAAGGAGTTTTGGTATGCATCTTAGAAGGGTAAATTCTTATCCATTGGTTCAAGGATCACCTTGGTCAACACCATCCTCTCAGCTTTGCCTTCTTACTATATATCCATCTTCAGATTGCCATAGCAGGTAGTTCAAAGGATTGGCTAATTCAGGAGTGCCTCCCTATAAAAGGGTAAGAGAAAAGTTAATAGATTTAGTTGTCTTGTAAACTGGGAAAGCATACTTAAAGATCAAGGAAAGAGAGTTGGAAATTAAAAACTTAAACAATCTAAACTCATCCCTTTTAGCCAAGTGGGCTTGGAAACTAAATCAAGGGTGTGGGGCTTCCTAGAAGAAGCAAATCGGATAGCGATTCAATGTCAAGAGGAGGATGGGGATGAGAATTTGTAAATTTTTGGCCAAAATTTTTCCTCTCTAGAAAGATATGTGTAGAAAATAAGAGGCTTTATGGAATTGTTCCTCGTTTAAACTAGGGAATGGGAAAAACATTAGATTTTGAGAAGATACTTGGGTGGGGCCAACCCCTTCAGGATCCTTGTTTAGCAACTTGTACCAAAAAATTATTAGAAGAAATTGCTCGGTAGTATCTCGATGGAATTGATGTTCTTTCTCTTTGTGCATCAAGCTTCATGAGGCCCCTTTCAAAGGAGAATATTGACCTCTTTCATTCTCTTACTGACTTGATTGCTCCTCTTAGACCTTCAAGAATTATTGATACTCTAGTATGGAAGCTTACCAAAAAAGGTATATTCTTAACCAATTCATTTTATAAATTTCTAAATTGTGGGAGTCCAATTTGACCATTTCATAAAGTAGTTTGGAGAGCAGCAATTTTGCTAAAACATAAAGTCTTCGTATGGTTAGCTCTAAGGAACCAACACTGAGAAGGTTTTAGCAAAGAAGGGATGGCCCGTGAGTCATGATTATTCTTTATAAAGTTTTCTCAGAAATCATTAGCCATTTATTTTTAAGATGTCCCTTTGCGAAAAAAGTTTGACAACCTATTATAGACCGTTTGAACCTAGAAGATGGCTGGCAAACTTCAAAGAGCTATGGTAGAATTGAAGGATTAGAAATATCCGAACTAACATCAGAAGAGCCTGGGACCAACTTGTGAGTATGGTCTGCCAACAAATATGAGCTAAAAGAAATTTAAGGATCTTCCTCTAGAAGGGACCTTTCTGCACTTCTATTCCGCTTAAGATCCTAAATTTGTTCCAGAGATGGGTTCATCTTGGTCTACCGACACAACTTCATAGAGTCGCCACTTCCTGCTGCAATTCTTGTCCCCTATTCTTGGTAGGGCTCATGAGTCATAGTCTGGGCTAACTTTCGCCTCATCCCTTCTCTGTGTCTTGAAAGATTGCTGGGAGCAGGTATGCTAATTCTCTTTCTTTCTCATCCTGCTCACTGTAACTTTGTAATATTGTAAAATATTATAAATGTCATTTATTTAATAAATAAATTAATGGGAAAGTTTCTGGCTTCTCCATTTTTCTGTTAAAAGAAAGAGATATTGTTCTAGCCTTCATTATGATGCTCCATAATATTGGTTTGATCACAAAAATGGTAAATTAACAGTGGTCAGTTGGATGAAAAGAAATTAAGCTGAAAATCTTTCGCTACTCTAGAATTCTTGTGTGAAGCTTTTCATTTATTCTTTTAAACAATTTCTATGATATTCTTGAGATTGGTTATTTTTGTTGTGGGTGTGATTCCAACTATTTTGATTTGTGTTACCCATCTGATTGTAAAAGTTGGTGGGACCTATGACAATGGATTGAATGAACAGAAGCCATGATAGAATGAATTTTCCTGGATCCTTGATTTGATCTTCTATATGTACTCTTTGGACAGCAGAGAACTGCCAAATTATCCAAGTAGTAATACTAGAATTCTTGTATATGTAATTTTGCTGATGTTGTCATTAGGCTTTGTCCAAGATTCTGTGATCTGGTTTCATATTACCTATTTGATCTATAAATTTGATGCATAACTAATATATGACAGAATGAATGAGTCTGCTACAAGATAGTTTTTTATGGATTCTTGATTGAAACACTACTTGGTGTTGAAAATTATAGTATAATATATTCCAATATCCAAAAGTTTCTTCCCTCCAAAACCAATATCCAAAAGTTTCCCTCCAAAGCTTACCCTCCTTTTATCATGAAACCACTCTTTTAGTCCCACATGGAAAACATAACAAAACTTACTCTTACTTATATATGTGTTACTCTCTTGTTTGGTTGAATTGTTGTGAGAAAGCTCACTCATGCACGAGCCGAGCCAAGCCCAATGCAAATCGGTGGAGCCGATTTCGGAAACCAGTTAATCGGGCGCGTTGCGTGTGATCATCGTGCGCAGGGGGGGTGCAAATCCCGTCCGTTGGATGCATGCGTGATAAGCAAGATTTTGTCTTTTTTATTTTTCTTTTTATTTCGTCATTTGACTGATTGACCCCTGATGAGTCGTTTGACTAATTGATCGTTGGACTTCTTTTGACTAATTGACCGAACGTTGGACGCTGACCGACCCGCGACCTTTGGAATCCAACAGGAATTGGATTCATTCGTTGCTTTGAATCGGTGTTTGCTTCTTTATAAATATTCGAAGCAATGCCGGTGATTATTCATTCATTTTCAAATTTATTTGACTTCATCCTTATCCCTTATCCAGAGATCCATTCTTTCGTCCTTATCAAGTTCAGAGAAGTCTAGAGATTCATTTTTTTGCTTCGTTCTTATCCAGAAAGAAGGAACTCATTCGGTTGTTCATCCTCTTCTGACATTAGTGTGTGCACGCCTGTTAGAAGACTCGTTGCTGTTGTATCCTAGAGGGTAGTCGTGCTCTGATCTTCTGCACCGAGATATTATCTCCGAGAGGCGCGAATCTACTCTTAAGGACAGTGCCCTGCACGCCATAGCAACTTCTTAAATAGATAAGATCTTTCCGGATACTATCTTTCCTTAAACTTATCCAACAAACTTAAGAGTAGATATTGACTCTATTATGGTTGCTGCTACTAAGTCCTTTCCCGATACATCCAAGATTGAGCAATTTATTGGTTTCCATTATAAACGTTGGCAAGAGAAAATATTTTGAATATTAGACGTACATAATATTGGATATGTTTTGACTGATCCTAAACCTGAGAAAGAAGAGGACCTTCTAACATGGAAAAGGCTAACAGAATATGTAGGCATACTATTCTTAGTACTCTATCCAATGAACTATTTGATATTTATTATCCTATTAAATCAGCCTCTGAAATTTGGGAAAGCCTTAAAAGAAAATATATTCTTGAAGATGCCGGTTCTCAGAAATTTGTAATAGAAAACCTTTTTAACTTTACCATGTCAAAGATAAAGATGTGTCATCTCAGATCCATGCTTTCCATGTTCTAGTAGATGACCTTAAAAATGAAAATATTATTCTTCCCGATGCTTTTATTGCTGGTTTCCTAATTGAAAAATTACCTGAATCTTGGAAAGATTATAAGAATAATCTAAAGCATAAAAGAAAGTCTATGTCCCTTGAAGATGTCATTGTGCATATTAGGATTGAAGAACAAAACAGAGCCCGAGAAAAGATAGAAAAGGCTAAGGAAATGACTAGTAAGGCTAATCTAATAGAGGATGGATCTAGTAAGGATAAACATAAGTCCTATAAGCCCAAACATAGAAACCATTACAAGAAATATGATAAGAAGCCTCATTTTCAAAAAAGTCAAAATTTTAAGAAGAAAAAGGGATCTTGCTATGTTTGTGGGAAACCAGGACACCATGCTGCCCAATGCAGGTTCAGAAAAATTAATGATGCTCCATCCAAACCAAAGGCTAACTTGATGGTTGGAGAAGATGTGATTGCTGCGGTTGTTAGCGAGGCCAATATTGTTGCACATATAAAGGACTGGGTGATGGATTCTAGAGCCACTCGTCATATATGTGGCAATAGAAATGTATTTGCTTCCTATATCCCACTACCAGAAGGAGAGGAGCAAGTCTTCATGGGCAACTCAAAGTCTTGTTCAGTGATTGGCAAAGGAAAAGTCAATCTAAAACTAACTTCTGGAAAAGTCCTTTCACTTGGAGATGTGCTACATGTGCTGAACATCCGTATGAACCTGATTTCTGTGGCCTTGCTTGGAAAAAATGGTGTGAAAGTATCATTTGAGTCTGACAAAGTTGTCATGACCAAATCTGAAAATTTATTGGGAAAGGATATTGTAACTAGGGCCTATTTGTATTAATATACTCAAAGTTATGAATGAAAATGCATCATCTTCTTTTGCTTACTTGCTTGACTCTGTTAATCTTTGGCATGATAGATTAGGACATGTTAATTACTCTTACATTAAAAGAATGAAACAATTAGGTTTGCTAAATAACATGTCTACTTCTTATGATCATGAAAAATGTCAAACATGTGTAGAATCTAAATTAACCAAAAGGAGTTGCAAATCTATTCATACAAGAGAAACTGAATTGTTAGAATTAATTCATTTGACTTAGGAGATTTAAAAGGTAATATGACTAGAAGTGGAAAGAAATACTATATTACTTTTATCGATGATTTTTCTCGTTATGCAATGGTTAGTCTTTTAAAATCAAAAGATGAAGCCTTCAAAATATTTCTAAAATATAAGGCAGAAGTTGAAAATCAATTAATAAGAAAAATAAAAAGACTTAGATCTGATAGAGGAGGAGAATATGATTCTACTCCTTTTAATGAGTATTATGCACAACACGGTATAATTCATGAATTTACTCCTTATTCATCAGAATCTAATGGAGTGGCTGAGAGAAAGAATAGAACACTTAAAGAAATGATGAATGCATTGCTCCTTAGTTCTGGTGCACCCATGAACTTGTGGGGGGAAGCCCTTCTTTCTGCTTGTTTTATTTAAAATAGAATTCCAAACCAATAAAACATCCTATGAGTTATGAAATGGTCATTTGCCAAGTTTTAAATATTTAAAAGTATGGGGTTGTTTAGCAAAGGTCTTGCTTTCTGAACCTAAAAGAGAAAGTTAGGATCTAAAACCTTTGATTGTATGTTCATAGGTTATGTTCAAATAGTCCTGCAAATAAATATAGTGCAGCCTATAGGTTCTTAGTGATTAAAAGTGAAAATAATATCATGGAACCTAATAACTATAGTTGAGACCAAAGATACAGAATTTTTTGAACATATCTTTCCTATGAGAACCTCCTTAGAAAGACCTTTTAGACCACAAGTGGTTGAACCTAATTTAAAGCCTGATGAAATTTAAGAGCTAAGGAGATCCAAGAGAATCAGAAAGGAAACCAATCTAGGAGATGATTTTTATACCTTTCTTGTTGATAATGATCCTCAAACCTATTCTGAAGCAATTTTATCTCCTGATGCTATATTTTGGAAAGAGGCTATAAATAATGAGATAGAATCCATCATGAGCAATCATACATGGGAATTAGTAAGTTTACCCCCTGAAGCTAAAACTATTAGGTGTAAATGGATCTTTAAGAAAAAGCTAAAACCTGATGGTTCTATTGAAAAATTCAAAGCAAGGTTGGTTGCAAAAGGTTTTTCTCAAAAGAAAGATATTGACTACTTTGATACTTTTGCACCTGTGACAAGAATAACATCTATTAGAGTTTTGATTGCTCTTGCATCTATTCATAAATTGATAATTCATCAAATGGATGTTAAAATTGCATTTCTTAATGGAGACCTAGAAGAAGAAATATATATGGATCAACCTGAGGGTTGTGTTCTTCCTGGTAATGAGCATAAAGTTTGTAAATTAATTAAATCTTTGTATGGCTTGAAACAAGCACCAAAACAATGGCATAATAAGTTTGATAAAGTGCTAGTTTCAAATGGATATCAAATTAATAGTGCTGATAAATGTATTTATTCTAAAGTTGTTAACCATGAATATGTTATAATTTGTTTGTATGTGGACGATATGCTCATATTTGGCACTAATTTTGATATTGTTACTAGCACCAAAATGTTCTTGACTTTGAATTTTGATATGAAAGATATGGGAGAAGCAGATATGATTTTAGGAATTAGACTTGTAAAGAAGTCGAATAGTATCATACTTTCACAAGAACATTATGTTGAGAAAATCTTGAAAAGGTTTTCACATTTTGATTGTAAGCCTGTGAGCATCCCTTATAATGCTAATTCACAGCTTAAGAAAAATAAAAGCAATGGTGTCTTACAATCCAAATATGCTCAAATTATTGGTAGTTTTATGTATTTGATGAACAGCACTCGACCTGACATTGCTTATGCTGTAGGAAGACTAAGCAGATATACCCAATATCCTAACAAGGATCATTGGATTGCATTACAAAGAGTGCTTAGATATTTGAAAGGAACCATGAACTATGGTTTAATGTATTATGAGACTCCTACAGTATTAGAAGGGTATTGTGATGCTAACTGGATTTCAGACTCTGATGAGATGAAATCCACTAGCGGATATGTGTTTACCCTTGGAGGAGGAGCAGTGTCATGAAATCATCTAAGCAAACATGTATAGCTCGGTCTACAATGGAATCCGAGTTTATTGCCTTAGAGAAGGCTGGGACTGAGGCCGAATAGCTCAGGAATCTTTTGGTAGATCTTCCTATTTGGATGAGACCAGCTCCATCTGTGTCTATACATTGTGATTGTCAGGCTGCCATAGCTAAAGCTAAAAACAAAATTTATAATGAGAAGAGTAGACATATACGTCTAAGACATAATATTTGAGGCAGCTTATTAATGATGGAGTAATATCCTTGGATTATGTAAGGTCAGAGTTGAATTTGGCCGATCATCTGACTAAGCCTCTAAGCAAAAAGCTTATAAGCAATACATGGAGGGAAATGTGATTATACCCAGATCAAAAGTTGAAGTGATGGTAACCCAACCTTCATGAACGGAGATCCCGGAAAGAAGGTTCATATGGGAAAACGATTCACTGGACAACTTGGAGTATACTATCATAATTATTTATATTGTGAAATCCCTTTCTATGGTGTGATAGTATTCTGCAGTGTTTAGGTTGAACTAATATGTGAAGTTCTTAATGGATATCATAGCCTAATTTGGGTGGTATACAAAACTGCAGTGTATACTTGATGACAATCCACCTATATGAGTATGAAGATGGTGGCCGCTTCCTATGAGACTTGGGTGAGGTCTCTAGAGTACTCATGAATATCCAGGTAGACGCATGGCCGAAACGTGTTAACCCGCTTGAACAACCGAATTCTGAGAGATGGAATGTGAGTTATAAGTCAATGATCCAATAAAAGAAGGATTGGTTCATATAAACTTAGTTTCACCAACCTTTTATGGATTACACTTATTTTCTCTATGCCTGGTTCATAGTCACATAGACACCATGGCTTATGCATTACATTCTTAAAGTTCCTTCTAAAGTTTGTCATCTTTTGAATATTGAAATAATGAAGGATTGTTGGAAATTATAGTATAATATATTCCAATATCCAAAAGTTTCCTTCCCTCCAAAATCAATATCCAAAAGTTTCCCTCCAAAAGCTTACCCTCCTTTTGTCATGAAACCACTTTTTTAGTCCCACATGGAAAACATAACAAAACTTACTCTTACTTATATATGTGTTACTCTTTGCTTGGTTGAATTATTGCGAGAAAGCTCACGCACGCGCGAGCCAGGCCAAGCCCAATGCAAATCGATGGAGCTGATTTCGGAAACCAGTTAATCGGGCGCGTCGCGTGTGATCATCGCGCGCAGGGTGTGCAAATCCCGTCCGTTGGATGCACGCGTGATAAGCAAGATTTTTGTCCTTTTTTATTTTTTTTATTTCGTCATTTGACTGATTGACCCCTGATGAGTCGTTTGACTAATTGACCGTTGGACTTCTTTTGACTAATTGACCGAACGTTGGACGTTGACCGACCCGCGACCTTTGGAATCCAACGGGAATTGGATTCATTCATTGCTTTCAACCGGTGTTTGTTTCTTTATAAATATTCAAAGCAATACCGGTGATTATTCATTCATTTTCAAATTCATTTGACTTCATCCTTATCCCTTATCTAGAGATCCATTCTTTCGTCCTTATCAAGTCCAGAGAAGTCCAGAGATTCATTCCTTTGCTCCGTTCTTATCCAGAAAGAAGGAACTCATTCGGTTGTTCATCCTCTTCTGACATTGGTGTGTGCACGCCTGTTAGAAGACTCGCTGCTGTTGTATCCTGGAGGGTAGTCGTGCTCTGATCTTCTGCACCAAGATATTATCTCCGAGAGGCGCGAATCTACTCTTAAGGACAGTGCCCTGCACGCCACAGCAACTTCTCAAATAGATAAGATCTTCCCGGGTACTATCTTTCCTCAAACTTATCCAACACTTGGCTGCTGGAAACAATCCACTGTCTCCAGTAATTATCTTTTTATGCTTCTTTATTTGTTTGGATTCTATGTACGGTCTACGTACCTATTTGAATTTGAAAGAAGGTACAGAAATATTGTTTACTGGTGTAATGAAATCTTCAATGAGCTGGATTTTTTCTTGAAATTATGGATGATACCATTATGCAATCTCAGGGCTAGAAAAGTTTTTAACATGCCTATGCAGTATTACTAGCAAGGTATGCTGTGCTAGTTAGTACGCTGCCATACTGGACATATTGACATGGTGCTAGAATTTTACAGGTATGTTATTTCAAGAGAGTGGTTCTTCTTGTCCTTGTCATTTAAACTTCTTTGATAAACCATCTCCTTGATCTGCTTTACCAAGTCAACTGTATAATATATTTAAATTGTTCAGCTAACAGTGTACCCATAATCATGGCATGACCAAGCGTTACCAAAGTTCCAACACAACTTCTTTTGTTGTGTTGGAACTTTGGTAACGTTTGGTCATGCCATGATTATGGGTACACTGTTAGCTGAACAATTTCTGCATCTGTTCAATTGTTTTTATTGTATTTGCATTCTATAATTATGGCTGTTGCATACTTCCAATTTAGGCATAAATATAGTTCAATAACTTCAAGCATTGTACATGCAAGGAAACTGTGGAGCTAGATGACTGCATGATGATTGGGAAGGAAATGCTTAAAGCTTCTTGTCTTGTCCACTTTGTTCCAATATTTTAAGGAATCTACAACAATCATAGAATGTCTCCATACATGCACGCAAAGTACATGCTTGGAGTTCTTGATTTCCCTTTAGTTTCTTTTGATCAATAATCACTTTACTGTGTAATAACTGGAAATCAATATCAATTATTAGAATTGATTAAAGTTTTCATTGCTTGGTTATATGCTTTATTATGCACTTGCTATGAGATACAGATTTTTTCGATTTCTTGTTCAACAAATCATATGGATTGGTTGTTCTGGCCTCTTGAGCTTTTGGTTGCAATATAGTAATTAATGCTTACACAAGCCAAGTTCTAAAAAAATTATAAAGCTTACTTGAGCAACAGGCTTATCTAATTGATGACAAAATACTCCTCCTCAGCATGTTCACGTCTGTAGTTTTATTGGTTGAAACTTTGCATAAATCTTATGGTGGTAATGTTATCAATTGATAATCAAATTTTATGCATCAATGTTCAGTCTTCTGGTTTGTACATCAAAGGCCGACTCAAATATATGTGATAATGTTGTTGTACCCCTGTGATCAAATTACTGAGATTCAGTCACTTTCTTTACACGAGGGAGATGGTGACTTTAGAACAGTAAACAATGTTCAATATACTCTTCAAGGTTCAGTGGTGCATTATCTGAGGTCTCATCCAGCAACAATTACTGAGCAAGAAGTTGTATGACTGTAAATCTCATACTGTTCAGGAAGTCAAATATTTGACTGATCATCTAGCTAATGTGGGGAGAAACTACCTATATCTTTTAGTTTCCATTGGAGTAATCCCATTTGATCTATGTAAGTTACTACCAAGGATTGAAGGACAACATATACCTGCATTTGGTTAAAGTTTTATTTGTAGAACCTATGCATAGTCTTAGCATCACTCACACACACACACATACACAGAGAGAAAGAGAGAGAGAGAGAGAGAGAGAGAGAGAGAGAGAGAGAGAGAGAAATATTTTAGTTTTTATTTCAACAACTCTAAAAGTGTGGCATAGCTGACCTTACAGAAGGTCACAATGTTGTACTTTAGAGATTCCTTTATTTGTGATTTTTCTGTTATCAGTATCAAAATGCTTTCATATTTTTGCTCAAATTTCTTAATAGTTAATTTTGGTTGTTAAGCCTTCAACTTTTGATCATTGTAGGAATGTTTCTTAAGCTTTGCTGGGGATCCTCTGGTATGAATGTAGGATCCGGTCCTACTTACGCATATAAGGCAACTTCCCATGTAATTTGCTAGAGGAACATTATCATAACCTTCCATACTCCTGGATCAGCTCGTATATTATCTCATGCAGATATATATATATTGGCATGCAAGTAGTCTCTCTTATTGGTCATTATTCATTGATCTGAAGTTTCTAATTGTGATGGATGGGTTTTTTAATGCTCCATAAAATACTTTTAATATACTCTATGGAGTCCCTTCAAAAGAAGAATATATTTTATGGAAGAAAATATGTTGTAGATCTTTTCTAACCACTTGGCCTCATTTTATGGATGAAAATGTACTACTGTAAATCTCTTTTCCTCAAATCTCATCCATAAAATGGTTTTTATTTGGATATATTCAACCTTTATTTCAGGGGCTTAAAAATGAAAGGATAATGCTAATTATAGCTCATTTGAAGTTCATGCTTGTCTTATACTGATGTTTTATCCATCAATTATCATGTGGATGATGGTTCTCCAAACCTAATTCATAGGCCCACTCCGAAGATATTTTTGGTTTGAAACTTAAACTCTCCTTTTTGAGTTAGAGATTTATATAGATCTATATTTTTCTTCTGCATATGTCTTTTTATTGCTATCTACCTGTAGAATAACACCATTCACATAATGTACTTTTTTCACATAAAAGAAATTTGTTACAGTTCAAGTTCCCATCATTTTTCTCGCAGAAGAGTTTCATCTACATACTGTGATGAGATTTTACAACATCTCTACTAAGAAATTCAAACAACCTACTTGATCATTTACTTAATCTTTGAGAAAACATTAAAAGTAGGGTGAATGGACCTACCTGGAAAATAGAACAGATGTCACATCTTACGTTGTGTCCAGATTTTGCAGTCATGCATGAGCCATGTGTGTGACTAAAACAATCTTGTCTTCATTTGTTCATCACTTTCTATTAAATATGTTAACACATGTTAACTTTTTTTAGTTTCATTTTATTGATTTTAATTGTGTTATCTGAAGTCAGAACAGTGACATGGGTGGTAGATTTTGTGATTTTTAAGACCTGATTATAATCTGCAAGAATTAAGAAAGAAGATTTTTCCTCTGAAGAGGATAGAAGACTTGAAAAGTACTTTACCCTCAGGGAGTGCTTCACCTTTGCCTCTCTCACATGAGAGAAAGCAGAGATCTCTAGCATCACTTATCGGTTAAAGTATATATCATGTGAATCAAGAAAAATGTATGAAGGAAAAACATTATACAATTTACTTGAACTAATGTGGGGCTGGATTAGAAAAGTTTTGCTTCGAGTTTTTAAGTGTGTTCCTGAATCTAATACAGAGATCATTTGGAAAGTAAATGTGAAGTCTACAAGAAAGAAAAAGGTGAGCAGAATCTAATGTTATCGCTTTTCAGTTGGAGAAAATGCTTTATGATGCGATGAAGGGAATCCTAGGAAGGCAGGCTTTTGACTATAAGTGAATTCATTGTTGTGATGGAATCAATATACTGAATTCAATGCTAAGACGTCTATTGATTTTCCTGCTTTCAATTTAGAAATTCTTCGGAATGCAAGAAAAACAGAGGTGATTCAAAATAAAAAAATCAATGAAATTTGATTCACATAAAAAGTGAAAGACAAATTAATACATTACATGAAACAAAATTACTATGCAATGGCAGTGGATTCATTGATGAGTCAACAAAAAAAGCTCCCACTATCAGGAATCAAAAAAAAAAAAAAAACAAAAAACAAAAAGCAAGACTTCAATCAGATGATCCTACATGCTGTAATTACAGAAGATTACATCCTTTATGGTTAACCCTTATAGCCAGTAAAGATAGATAACAAAGAAAGACATGGCACTTAAAGTAATATGTGACATTCCCTCTGTCATAGCATTATTAGAGTCAGATTTGATAGGTTACACATATTTAATCAATCACGTATTCCTTCATTCTTGTTTAACATGTGTTCTGTAATCTACAGTCAAAAAACATGTGTTCTGTAATCTATTAAAGCTATAGTGATTTTTTCTTTTTAATGATGGCATATAAGGCTGATCTCTTACAGACATTATTTGTTATTAAGCGTTTGAATGTTCATTTTTTGGATATGTTTACAGTATTTTTCAACCTTGATATATCTCTGTTTTCAATTAGCTTGTATCAACCATGACACTGAAGTATTTTCTTTGGATGGTTTCCAACTAAACCAGAACATACCTCTCATATATTTCTTTATTTGGGGTATTCCTAATGCTAAGCTCATTGACTCCTCTTTGGACTGGTAACATATCAGCAGGGCATGACAATATTTTGTCGCTGAATGGTGGACCAAGAACATATCGGATGACCAAAACTTTTGTACCATATTGATATGTAATGTAGGAATGTTTATTGAGATACATGGTTGTTGGATCATTTTAGGTAGTGTTTGATAGCCCACCTGGATAAATGTACGGGATAGCATTTATCCAGGAGATAGCTGAGGGAATAAGCTTTTTTTTAAAATTACAAGTTTGCCATCAAGGGATAACATTAGTTGTTCCTGGGTTCCCTAGGTTCAAGGGATAACCCATGGTTAACCATGGTTAACCATGGGTTATCCCCTCTAGGCTATAGCATTTGAGACCAGGGGATATCCTTCCTTATCCCCCATATCAAACACTACCTTAAATTTATGCGGGTAAATGTGTCTCTGTGATCTACCATTGCTTCCAGGTGAAACAATAAGCAGTGTCATGGACATTTGGCTTCAGAATGCAGGCAATACAGATAGGATGTCACATTTACACCCAAAGGAAAAGAAGAACAACACTGGCAGCAGTGGAAGAAGAATTATTTTGTGTGATGAGGTTCTGTTTGTTAACCCTTCCTTCTACTAGAATTCACACCTGATTATTATTTTCTTCTTCTATCTCATTTATTTTTACCTTCCTAATGAGCTTTCAATAGGTATACTTTGTTTGTATTTGATGTTTCAAGAATGGCTTTGGTTTTTTCCAGCCAATCATAACCCTGATAAAGATAATTCAGACAATTGATTGCTTGTAGAGACTGCATAAGATGAGAATTGGGAAAATTTGTTTGTCCTTTTCTGCATATTCTTCTGTGTTACTGGAAACCAAACGGCAGCCTTACATAATATGTGGTTTTGAAGTACAATCATGTGAAATTCTGATATCTATGAGCTAGATTTTTGTTGGCCCATGGGGACACACTGGATGTGTATTGATGTGAGCAGCTTTCATACGATGGCATAGTACATGTCAGGTGGTTATTGCTTTAATATCTTATCATTCAGTTTCATATAATGACAATTCTATACATTTAGTTTCCAAAATGGACCCATAAATAGTATAACAGAAACAAATAGGCAATGCTTTTTCTCTGCATCTTTATGTTTCTAGATTTCTATTGCGCACAGGAATTAACGAATTGCAGCAGAGGAGAAAAAGAAAAATAGGAGAAAAAAACATACCAAGAATTAATGTGGTTCAGCCTGATTGATCTATGTCTAATAAAGATGAATAAAGATAAGAAGAATTCCATTGTGAAGAAGAAAAGATCATAATGACTTTTGCTCATGAAACCATTGACTCTCTTATACTCAATAGAATCTCTATGACTTTTAATTAATTGATAAATGGGATATTCTAAAGTCAAAAAGAAGATATTTATAATATTTTACATGAATTAGAATTTGTATTTTTTACATCTATTGAAATATGTTCATATTAGATTTGCCAACCTCAAGTCAAACTCTAATAATTTTATATTCAATAATGCGAGAAAAAAAATCATATTGTTAAAAATCATATTGTTTAATCCACGTCAGATAATGAGATGTTAATCTTGGCTCTTCTATGACAAACAATATAGTCATTCCCTCTCTTTCTTCTACTTAGAAGGAGAGATCTTTATTAGAAAGATAAGTATTAATGAGTTGAAAATTAAAAGTTAATAAATACTTAACTAACAATATGTGTGTGTGTAGGTATATATGTACATGTGTGTCGACTCTTCAATATACATTCATATACAATGTTTACAGTGCCCCACGCTTATGGTGTGTTAGATTTTTCTTTCCAACTAATAACTTTATTTTTTTAGATTTATCAAATATTTCTTGAAGCCTTTTTCACAAATATTTTATCCCCAATAAAAGATGCAAAAATGCTCATGCGTTTGAAAATATAAAATAGCTAGACCCAGCATGCATCATATAATTTCCTTTAAAAGCATGCATCATGTAATTGTTAGATGCTTATCTTCGTTGCGAGCTTGATCACGAAGGCACTATATTACTATTACTATTACTGCTGCTACTATTATTATTATTATTATTATTAAAATAAATAAATTGGAATGAAACTAGTCAAACTTGCATGGAACCCTGTTTCGGACCAAGCTACACATCAACTTGCTTGCAGAGGCTCTCAATCCCATGGCAAACTCACAGCAAGTCTGATAACGAATTATCATTGCTGAACTATTATCTTAATCGTAGAATTATGATCTCAAAAACTAGGATTAGGGGTGATAGAGTTTGCCCTTTCATATGGGTAAATTGGGCACGGTGACCCCAAAAGAAAGGCATCCATAGCTCCCATCGAGGCCAACCAAGGTTATCCAAATGCGACGTTCCCAAGCGCCGGAAAAAGACAGGGCCGTAATCAACGTGGCCATCTCTTATTGGTGGTAGATTTTGACAGTATCTTAAGTTCATCGCATTAAATTAAAAAACAAAAAAAAAAAAAAAAAAAGGAAAAAGACCGATCTACCAATTCTAAATTTAGAGTTTTGGAACATTGCTAAAATAGTAGGATTTCAATCCTTATCTTTCTGAATTTAGAAATTAAATCTAATTTCATCCATCTCATCATACCAAATGTACCTTCAATCCCATCTCACGATACATCGGATGGTCGCCGTTGCTGCCAAAATACGATGATCTTTCTCTTTTATCAAGATTCCACCCCCATGCATGCCCTGGGCCTGTGGATTAAATCTACTGAACTTTTTAGCAAAAGGAAAAAAAAAAAAAAAAGATTAAATCAATTGATTCACACCAACCCCTCGGTTTGGTAGAGACCCAAGATCCACTCACCTTGATAAGCTCATCACCCTGCCTGCCTTTGTTATAGAGCACGAACCCTCATGCTTGAAAAATAGCAAAGAAATTGTTAATATCGATATAATTATGAATTATGGAACATATGATAGTCATTGAGACCCTTCGATACAAAGCTTTTATTGTAGAGAATTTTTTTTTCTTCTTTTTATGGAGATCTATCTATCATCCAATCTTATGGGGCCTATTGAATTGGATGAGGAGGAAGCATAGTATTTAAGATAGGTTGTTGAATTCGTCTCACAAAAATGTTAGTTTATCCCATATATTAGAGGTGGACTCCTAGTGGATGGGGTCCTTAGGCTTAAATAAAAAAAAAATCAAATGTCTAAGAAGACTTGAATGATTAAAAAATAGCTTGATGATAGCTATCACTACAAACAATTCAAGAGCTAATAATAAATGGAAAGGCCACATGGGAGGCTCCGAATTAAACTATTTAGATGAGAATTCAATCAAATAGTAAGAAGTTAACCACACACCTGGCTAACCTAGTTTTTTTTTTTTTTTTTAAGTCATGATTTAGAGAAAAGAATAAAGTATGAGACCTTTTTTCTTTTTTATTTGATTGGGGTGAAGGTTAGACCTTTCTTTTTATGTATAGCATCTTTCTATCAGGAGGCATCTATTAAATTTTATTATAAAGAATATATTGTCACACAAGTTTCTTTGCTAATCCCAGCAATCAATATATCTTATTGAGCTAAAAGAAAATGGAAATAGAGCATCCTTAAAATTTCTGTTCATTAACTGTGAGAAAAGATTGAGTGATGGATGATGACTGATGCTTGTGAAGATGCAAACACCCTATCACCTGACGAAAGATAGTCCCAATCTTATGGGCTAAGGATCATGGCAAATGGAGGGGAAAATATTATTGTAGTTTTGCAAACAGTCAAGGGTTTTTATGTAACTCCATATTCTAATGCATGCAGCCTTAGTTAAAACCACACACACATTAATTTAAGCTCTCAATTATTGCTTAAAGACTTGGAACAGAATATAAATTAATCAACATCAAAAATTACAATTGTAAAGCAAGAATTAATCAATAAAAATCTAAAAAATCTAGAGAGAGAAAGAGCCCAGCGTGACTGTCAAATCTACCCATTCTCTCTCACCCTTTCTCCTCCTTTCTATATATTTCTAGTTACAGAAGGCCCAGAACCTTTGCTTTCGGATTCGAAATCGCCGGTACCTCTCTCTCTCTCTCTCTCTCTCTCTCTCTCTGTGATCGACTTGGGGGAAAGAAGGGTAACAGAGTATAGATATGTGGACCTTCTGTTTTTTTTTAGGAAAAAAAAAATCAAAAAATCTTTTTTTTTTTTTTTGTCATGTTGGGATTTGTGGGTGATGGAAATACCAACGTCTCGATCCTTCGTATTTGATCCTTTCCTGAAATGGGCTTTTGGTTACATGGGAGATTAGCAAGAGTTTGGCATCAAAATTTGATCTTGGTTAGGATAAAATTTGTCTTCTTTTTTCCTTTTATTCTTTGTCTGGGTGTTGTTTTATTCCCATTTCAGGCACTCTTTCTGCAAGATTTCTTTGTACGGCTGAGCATTGAGGCCACACAAATTCTTTCATATTTTCCTGCTCCAAGAAAGTCTTTCTCTCTCTCTCTCTCTCTCTCGAATTTTTATTTTGTTTTTTTATATATTTCTGTTTTTATCCTTAAATTTTTCCTCCTCTGTTGTGGTACATTTGGTCTGGTTCTTTTTATCGACTTTTCATGATTCGTTGTTGGTGGTGATGTTCTCCTTTGGATGTGAGATTTCTGGTTTGATATTTTTTTCTAAAAGGTGAGGGGAAAACGCTTCTTTTTTTTGGAACTTGATCTTAAAAACTTTTTGGTCATCTGATTTCTTTGTGAAGAGAAGACATGGAAGCCATGATTTCTTCTCAGTCCTTGTCTCTCATGCCTCCTCCTGGTGCCCTGTTTCTCCAATAGACCACCACCTCATCCTCCTCCTCTCTATCCTCCTTGGGTTCCTCACTGGGCTTTTTTGTTTTTCCTTAATAAAGAAGAGATGGGATGATGGGAAAACGTCCTTTTTTACCTCAGTTGTTTGTATCAAACCTCGTCCCTCCTTGATGCTTTCCTTCTCCTCGCTTGTTTTAAGCTCATGATGAGTAAAAAGCTAGGTGACATCTGAAATCCTCATCCTTTTCTCTCACGCTTCTTCTTTTCATTGCCTTGTTTCCTTCTTGTTCCTTCTTCTCTAATTGGTATGCAGGCCTGGCTTTGATTCCCAAGTGGGAGAAGAAAGAGGAGTGGATGGAGGGAGACACCTTCTCAGGCCTTGGCAATGGAACCCACCAAGTGGACAACAAAATTCTCCAGACTTTCCAAAAGAGCTTCGTCCAGGTCCAGAGCATCTTGGATCAGAATAGGCTGCTGATCAACGAGATCAACCAGAACCACGAGTCCAAGGTCCCCGACAACCTCAGCCGGAACGTAGGCCTCATCCGGGAGCTCAACAACAACATCCGGCGCGTCGTCGACCTCTACTCGACCTCTCTAGCTCCTTTTCCAAGTCCATGGACTCGTCGGAGGGGGACTCGGCCGGCACGCTTCGGTCCGATGGGAAGGCCGGGCAGAAGAGGACTAGGCCTGGGTAGAGAGAGGCCAAGCGAGGCAGAGCCCCTTGTATCCCTTCCCTTCATAGCGGCGCGGCACAGAGATGATGGCACTAGGATTGGACCTTGATAACTTGATAGAGAAACAGAGAGAATAAAATAATAGGTGATTTCTTGCGTTGCTGTAATCCTATCTAACTCCCCCTTGCTCTTTGCTCTCATTGAAATGATGCTCCTCTCTTTCTCTCTCTCTCTCTCTGCGTTCTAAACTAGTCCAATTTCCTTACTAGTATTGTTCTTGTATCTCTTCCATGGGCATACCTTTGGTGGAAGTTCCCATGAATATAGAGTGAGCATTACAGCTTTTCTTATGCATTGTTGTTGACTCTTGTGTATTGCTTTTTTTTTTTTTTTTTCTTCTAATCATCACATAAGCTAGTATTGTGTCTTGAACTCTATCTATCATTTATGTTTTTCATGACCAAATGCCCCATTTGATATTTAGTAGTTCATTGATTATCTCTACTTCAGGTGAGTGACAAAACTATCATATAAACAAAATTTTATTTATTTTTAATATGCCTGTATTGACAAGAGAGGATTTTTGGGATGATTTGTTTAAAAAAAAAAAAGTATGATGGGCATGAATTATTGCTTGTAGTCCAATTGGAAAAAAAAAAAAAAAGAAAAGAAATCAGAAGCCTTGACAAGCACAAACACTAGGTAGTCTGATGTCTGAGCCTTTCATCTTTTGCCTTCCACCTTCTCTTGTCGTTGGAAAGGTCGATATCTGATCCAGGTTTTTATCGTTTTCTTGACCGATTGTTCTTGTCATCACCATCCGTAATCCCTGAGGAAGTCCCTCCTCCTTTTGTGAGAACCTTTTCCACAACCATTTGTCCTTTTTTGTGATCTCTTCTTCTCTCCTTTGTTATTCCTTTTTACAAACTCCTGTAGAGGACACTGGTGGTGGTACTGTCTCCCACTTCATAAACCTACAAAAGAGATGGAGATGGTCCTGAAGCCCTCATCCCATGGAATCAAATCCTTTTTCTGTTAGCTAGGAGACCCCTTCCATCCTTTATGTGGGAGGGGAACATGCATCTCCCTGTGAATGCCTGCAAAGTTAGTGGGCTTCTGAAGATGCTCTATAGGACATCAACAAGAAAGTAGCTTTTAATAATTTGTTGGCTTCCAATCATAAACCACAAGGCCAGAATCCCAGATAAGAGCAGATGAGCTTTTTGACCACTGTCCTGTTCTAGCCAATGACACAATCTCTTGTATGTTCTTTGGTTGGAGCTCTATGCAAATAAAATATACAAGGGAAGGCAGCACAGGGTCTCAAATATGGCACTAGGACACCACAACAATCCACATACAGTGATACCCAACAGCAGGACAAGGGGCCCAAGGGTTCCTTTTGAAGATGGAAGCTACATCCATGTTTATCTCCTCTATACTTGGGTACTTTTGTTTTCTTCCCCCACCTCTCTGTGCCATAAATATCCCATGGGAATTGGCTTCTCTGTTGATGATTCCACCACCCCTTTCTCTAAGTTGATTGTTCAGTTGTCTGTAGGTGGACCAACCAAGACCAATCTTTTTTGGAATCACAGCCTGGTTGCTGGACATGGAAGGGAGACCCACATGGGGGCATTTGCCAGGATTGGCTAAAGTTTGCTGTGGGTTTAAATGATTGGTGATGTAGGTATTTGCGCCTTCTGCTTATAAGGATAAAGGGGAGTCAAGTAGATCTGAACTGTGGATAGGTTTCAAAACCATGGTTGAACTAAATTCTTCCTATGGTTCAACACTTTGTTTCTCCTCCCCCCCAGCTCTAATGTACATTTAGTTTAGGGGTCTGATCCCTGAAGACATTCATCCTTCCAAAAGATGAAATCTGAGATTACATTTGCCTGCTATGGAAACAAAAAAACACAGACCATTATACTAAGACACTTATAAATTCTCTAGGTAGTTAAAACTAGAACTAGTAACGATTCATGGTCCATCCCAGTAATGGTAGATAACTAGACCTGATTGGATGATGTTTGCTCCCACCCTTCCATTTTCAAGCACTAGAAAATGGTATTGGTTTTGCCTGAGGTCTGGTTTATATATTTTCAATGGAAAAACATATTTAATCTATTGCTTATTTGGGAAAGAACTTAGAGGTTACTACTAATGTTAGTGTATGCCCTATATCTAATCAGATTAGATGCTAGTTTGTACACATGTTATTATGAATGTAAATTAAATTTATTGGTTTCTTTATCTATCCAGGTGTGATTCTTATATATATATTAGATATATTTTATCTACGAGATAAAGTCCAAAAGAATATGAATTGTGCATATAGAATTTGTAATAGAGATTATACATTATGAGATCCAAAATTGCATATTATATTCGATTCTTTAAATTTTTCTAGTCGATGCGTAGATAGTACTCGGCACTGTAGAACGCCATGAGACTAGCACACATTGCATATCTTCATTTTGTAGTGAGCAGCTGATCTCGTAGGCTGAAGTATAAAGATACTTGGATAGGTGCGTGAATGCTCGTTATTGTAACGATGCATTGGATAATCCGCACAGAGATCCCATATGGATATTCTATATAGTGTCGATGGTTAATCTCTGATAACGATAGTGTGAGTGATCCTTTGACTTGAGATCTTCATTGCACCTCATGTGTGGAATGTATGCTTTGACGATATGCAAACGTCGCTTAGCCACGAGTGGCAAATATGGTATCGATTGGGTATAACATGAAGCACATGAAGGTGATGTTTGATCAAGATAGGATTCGTCTTTCTTGATAGAGAGGGTTATATCCTACGGCTACTTAATGGATTAAATTGACTATTAAATCCTTGTAAGGTTGAGTTTGAATTCGAAATGGTTTCGAAGTTCCAATTCATGTAAATCAATTTTTTCTGAGATTAAGTAAACAAAGATCAATTATAGGGTTGACACATTCCATACTACTGATTGATCTAATATGTAACGAAGGGATTGAATTGTACGGTAATGTTCATGGACAGGTGTTGCTGACCACGTCAACAAAACCTTTAACACTTGGATGGTCATGATGTCTTACTAGAGGCCGCTCATGATCTATAATCATGAATTCTTTGACTTAATCAAGAAGTTAATTTGGTTAAAAATTGACTTGGACAATGTGTTGATCAAGTCAACCCTAGGGTCAATTAAGGGACATGATTATTGCTAACGTGTCAAGGACCTAACGTGTCATACGCATAAGAAGATTTTGGATGAAGTTAAAATAAAATTAAGTTGGACTTAATTCAGATTAGATGATAATTAATTAAGATTGGGTTTGACCCAATCTAATGCGAAACATAAATTTGATGAATAGGATTCATCATCTAAGGGAGAGACTTTTTGTACATATAAAGTACATATGATTAGATTTAATTAAGCTTGATCCATGTGATGGATGACTTAGATTAATTGAAATTAATCAAATAAATATGATGTTTAATTGGGTCCATATGATGGGCATGATCCATCTCCACGCCATGGTGGAGCGCACGCCAAATTCTGGGTGTGTGATTATGATTTATTTGAGCTTCTATTTTTTAAGAATACGGCTTGGTGGTTAGGTAGTTGGTAGTTCGGTAGTTGTATAGTTAGGTAGTTAAAAACTTAATATAACAAATTACCTAAATTTGTTAGGGAAGTTATCAACTAATCTTCAACTTGATATGGTTAGATGTTTGTTATCAACTTGATATGGTTAGATGGCTAGAACGAAACTCCTCTTTTTTGTGAAACCATATAACCTCTTCTTCATGATAATAAAAGGAGACCCATCATCAAAAACCATTGTACTCTCCTCCTTCCCTTCTCCAACTAGCCAAAAGAGGACGTCCCACATCTCTCTCTCACACACGTCCCTTTCTATCTCTAGGATGTTCAAAAAGGCTCTCTCTCTCTCTCTCGAACGTCCCACTTCCTCTCTCTCTAGATTAAAATTGGATCTTGATTAGATAATCATTGTCTTTTTGATTTGAAAAATCATTGAAGAAAAAAAAAGGCGCTAGCACCCTTCATTGGAAGGTCATTATCCAATTCTGAAGGACATCATCCAAAGATCTCTGTGTGGATCACCATTAGAGACCAGACACGTAATGGCTAGTGATAAATCATCAGTCTTCATCCTCAATAAAGAATACAGGTATAATTTAGAATTAATTTTAGATTTAATTTTGTTAACTGAATATGTTCCTTGAGGATTTTGGACTTTAAAAATTAAATTCATGTTTATTTTATCTTTCGCTGCATGATATATAAATTTGATTTATATAAAAATACATAAAATTTTCAACAACTAATTGGTAGTTTTGGCATGCCATTTGTCAATTCCTTGTAATAATATAAATTTACAGTAATTTATAGTTAGTTATGTGAGGAATGCTTATATTGGCTTCATTAGTTTTATTATCTTAATCTAGAAAATTAAAGGTGCAAATGGTGCCATTACCCCTTTCTTTCCTTTTTGTAACAATGGAGATATGGGGAGCTTTATAAACACAAATCTTCTTCACTCCTACTAGCACATTGATCTAAAAGATATTTAAAAAAAAAATCAAAACTTTATTTTGTATGCAAAAACTTATTCCATCCATCTATCTCTTAACAAGTTAAAGCTACTGAGTAAAAAATCCAATTTTCTTTGTAAAATCAAGGTAGTTTTGCTTTTGTTAGATTTTGAAGATAAGTTTGAAGGATAATCTTTATATTATTAAAAAAACTATTATTATATAACCATTATATGCTAACACCCCATGATGAAAATAGATAGATGGAACCTTTGCTTCTTACCAAAATAAAAGTGTTGAGATTTTTGAATTTTAAAAAAAATGAAATCAATGTGCAAATTGATCAAACTTAACAGGGACTCATTATTATTTTTTCTTTTTAAAAAATAATTTTAAATTCTTGCCCGACATCAATTATTATTTTTTAAGGTCTCAATTTTTTTCATGCCTCACACAAGCAAAAAAGTAATCCCATTATATTTGTACTTTAGCTTTTTTCAATCATATTAGGAAAAAAAATTTCTAAACCCACTTAACATAGATCTCCAATGATAAAATAATAAAATTTAAAAAAAATTAAAGTAAAATGTTAGAAATTTTTAGTTGAAAACAATTACAACTTTAGTAAAATAATTATTATAATATTAAAATTTTTATAGGATTAGATAACATCGTCTTTGTTTTTAGCCATATTGCTGATTCTTCAAATCTTTATTAAAAAGAAATATTTACTTATTTAACCTATTTTAAGATTTAGATATTATTACATTAGTAAAAAAATAATTCATAATAGGTTTAATGGCTCTTGTAGATCTATATCTCCTCAAAAGAAAAGAGAAGCCAAAGCAAAAAACTTTTTATTTTTTATTCACTATTTTAATAACTCAGTCGGCAAAATTTGAATGGTATTTCGCAACCTTAACTATTTCCTCATAATTTTCTCAAGATAAACGCTTTTAACATCTATAGCCTTAGTTAAGCATACGGATGAAAAAAAGCCTATGATAAAATTATTTTAAAAAAGTTAGAGTTCGTTATGATTTCTTTCCAACATATATTAATTTTTTTACTATAAATAAAGACTACAATGTCTTGACTAAGTGTATCAATGCATCTATTTCTCTCCAATGCTATGAGGTCACAAGATTTATTTAATAATCAAAATTGGCTTGATTCGTATGATTCCATTCGTTCTGATATTCTTCAAGAGTAATCATATAATAAATTAATAGAATTTATTTTATTCTGATTTTTCCAATGAAGATTATCTCAACAAAGAAAAAGACAAGCCCCATGGTTGCCATCAATTATCATAGAGGAGGAGAGCATTCATCAAATTTCGAGAAGAAAAGATCATTCGATAATGATGGACGCAAGCCAAAGGGACAAGATGGTGTCATGGATGGGCCCATGCCATGACGCAAGGAGAGCAAAAAGGGAATCTATCAACATTAGCCGAACTCTAAAGAAGGGCAATGCCTGAATGCCTACGCAATGCCCTCCTTTAAATAAGGTTTCTTTTTTGTGCCATCGCGGCATCATCTCACCAATAACCCCTATATTAATTTAAATAGCTGAAGATTTTAGATGTGCTTCCCAAGCCATGGATTAGAATTATTAGCCTCTTAACTTTATCCTTATCTTTCCATCATGTCCCACCGCCAAGTCTCTAAACAAAGGACTTGTTTAATTATTGCCAATAGTTTAGGGCTTGTGGCTTGGCAAAATAAGTAGGTTTGCTTCTCATTTGTTTATTTTGTAGTGATATTATGAAAGAGATGGAAAGAGGGGAAGATTCCAAGCTATTTATCTCGGCATTTACAAAGCAAGCTTAGATTAGTAGGACTTTTTGGAAGACTGCAACCTATTGCTTGGAGACTTAAAGAGAGGGAATATGTTGAGCGTGGCTTGGTACAACATCCCTGCATGAAGGATGGGGCTCAATTTGGGATGGAATGCATGCATGATTCGCCTTCCATGTTTCCCTACAAAAGAATTATGCAAATAATAGATGATATGGGAGGGGTGATGGATTCTTCCCGCTCAGAGAATGATGGTGGGATATACCCACGAGTCCGCTGTCTATTAGCTAAAGCAAGCCATTCAGAAAGCTAATACGGGAGGGGGTGATGGATTTTCCCAGTCAGAGGAGTGCTATGCTAAGGAATTAGTGGAGGATTCCCCTCCAGTCACTATTCAGTCTAATAAGGAGATGCCTGGGGACAGGGTCGGGGTCCTCCCCACTCAAATATCAGGATGAAGATACTTCTTTGGAATGTGAGAGGAGCCTTGAAACCTTCGTTTCGCTCTTTTTTGGAAGGCTTATGCAGTTGTATAATTTTGACATTTGTGTCCTTTGGAAACTCGATTGTCTGGGATTAGTCTGGATCACTTTCGGAGAATGATTTTCAAATCCTGGGTTTCTTATGTTGTTGAGTTTGTCGATCTTTCTGGTGGCATTCTGGTACTCTGGAGAAATGACAGGATTAGAGTGGATGCCTTCATTGCTGCGGTCAGCAAGTTGCTGTTATCATATCCAAGGAAACCTTTGTCCCTGGCTTCTATCGGGTGTCTATGCCAGCACTGACTTTCGGTAACGCCGGATGCTCTAGGATGAGATTCAGTCTTTGCTTGCTCAGAAAATTTCCTCCCTTATTGCAGGCAACTTCAATTGTATAGTAGGAGCCTATGAGAAGAAAGAAGGTAGATAGGCTGTTGGATCTGCAGTCAGAGCTGAGTTTAGGTCTTTCATCTCTACTACCGGCCTCTTGGATCTAGGGTTTCAGGGTTCCTAGTTTACATGGTGCAACAATCAGTAGGGAACTGCCAGAGTATGGGAAATGCTGGATAGGACCATGGCCACTTCGAGTTGGCTTCAGATTTACCCTTCTGCCACCATCACCCACTTGTCCCGCATTGCCTCAGACCACTGTCGTCTTCTTATATCTTCTAATGTGGGTTTTTAATGAAGTTGGCAGTTCAGATTTGAGAAGTTTTGGAATTCTTATTCTTATGCTAGGGTTATCATTTTTTAGGTCTGGCGAGTGCCTATCAGAGGGAGTGCTATCTACAGGATATCGAGGCATCTAGTTCTTGCTAGACGCAGGCTATCCAGTTGGAATCGAAGGGAGGTGAGGGACATTGTGAGGCAAGTTGAAGCTAGTATTGCTATGCTCCAGGCCAAAGAGGATCAGGAGGAATTTCTTGATGAGTCTGATCTGTCATCCCTTTGCTCCAGTCTATCGATCCACCATCCCTTCTTCTGCAGCAGGAGATCTTCTCGAAGCAGAGGTCCCGGATCCAGTGGATTAAAAGAAGGGGACTCTAACACCATATTCTTTCATCAGGCCACTCTCAAACGTCTAGCAGCAAACTGTATCAGGCACATAGCTGATGATGAAGGTCACTTCCAGAAGGATGATCAGGTGATCAGGGATTAGATTCTTCATTTCTTCCGATCTAGATGGACTGCTCTTACTGATGATGGGCTCCCTATTTGCCCTGTCTTGACCCCTAATAAGGTCTCCGATATGGAGAACGATCTTCTTATTCAGCCCATTTTGGCAAGGACATTCGGTTGGCTTTATGGGACTGGGTGCGAATAAGGCCCCAGGGCTTGACAGGTTCCCTCCTTTCTTCTTCCGCCATTATTGAGATATTCTGGGTCAGGATATTGTATAGGCCATCCAGCTTGTCTTTCAGTCGAAAGCCATTCCCACTGAGTGGAACCAGACTTTTATAACCCTTGTTCCTAAATGGTCGGATGCTACCACTCTCCAGCACTACCGGCCTATCAGCCTCTGCACTACCTTATATAAGGTATGTGCACGTCTCTTGGTCTCTCGGATGCGATTGGTGATCCCTCGTCTTATTTCTCAGGAGCAAAGGGCTTTCCTCAGAGGCCGTAGCATTACTGATAATGCTTTGCTTGCTCAGGAGTTCATGCATGATCTTCAGCAAGCCTCTGATCGTCATTATCTCATGGCTGTTAAGTTGGACATGGAAAGAGCTTACGATAGACTGAGTTGGGCTTTCTTTCGATGCACTCTCTATGAGTTTGGATTTGAGGGGCTCTTTATTGACTGGATCATGGCCTGTGTTTACCATCCGTCCTTTTCAATCCTTATTAATGGGGGACAGACTGATTACTTTCACTCCGAGGTTGGATTGAGGCAAAGATGTCCTCTTTTGTCGTTTCTGTTCATCCTCTCTGCAGATGCTTTATTGCGGGCACTATCTCAGACATAGCAGGGCTCTTCTCTGATTCCCTACAGCATAGGGCCCCGAGGGCCCTCTTTATCCTACTTGCTATTTGCCGATGATTTTATCCTTTTGGGGAAGGCTTCAATAAGCAATGCTACAACTTTTGCCTCTACCTAGAGAGGCGTATACGTGATCGTTTGGATGGATAGCATGTTACTGGACTTTTTATGATGACGAAGATTACTCTATTACGATCTGTGCTTTTGTCTCTTCCTCTCTATCTGTTATCTAATGCGCCTATTCTATTGACTTGCTTAAGAAAGATTGAGAGATATTTCAGAGACTTTCTCTAGGCCTTGATGCAGGATGGACATGATACTCACCTTTTGGCTTGGGATATTGTCTGTCTACCGATCAATGAGGGGGGGTTGGGGATTCAGTCCCTTACTATTTGGAGAAATGCTTTGATTACTAGGCACACCACGTGGTTTCTACTTGAACTGCACTGTATGTGGAGTTCCTTCATGCATGCCAAGTATGGAGACTAGATTTCTTCTGATGATCCTCAGCCTACTCGTGGGCATTTCTTCTTCTGGAAAAAGGTTTGTCGGCACGCTTTGAATATTCTGAACAACATCTCATGGATGATTGGGGATGGAGTCTCAGTAGATGTTGTTTGGAATACGTGGATTATAGACCTTCTCCTGTCTCATTGGCCTACCTTTGTCAGCATTGCCATCCCTAATGGCATAAGAGTCTCTAATTTAATCACCCAAGATCATTCTGCATGGCATACTCCATTGATATCCAGACTCTTCGAGGATGACTTCTATCATCGTATTCTTTTCACTCCTCTCATCCTGGGTCATACCTTCGATATCAGAGTTTGAAGGAGTTCCTGTCTGCCTCGTGCTCCTATTAGGGATCTCCTAAGGATTTATAGGCCACAGTCCCAATAGTGATGGATGTGGCATGGATCTGGCATTTCCCTACTCACCCTAGGGTTCGATTATTTGTTTGGAAGCTAGCTTGGAACTATCTTTCCACCTGCTCCCTTCTCTCAAGGCATGGTTTGAGCATCCAGCCCACTTGCCCGTTATATGGTCTGGAGGAGGAGTTGGTTGACCATGCTATTTTTACCTGCTCCAGAGCCAGACAGATATGGCAGATTTTAGGTGATTGACCTTGGGACGTAGGTACTTCTTCCCTCCGAATCTTCTTTCTGGGGTTGATCAGGTGGGACTTGGAGAGGGGCATCCACCAGAAGGTTACCTCGAGGGCTTACATTGCTAATCAAATTTGGTAATCTCGAAACTAGTTGGTGTTCACTGATGAGGTGGCTCTTTCCTATAAGATCATTAGGATAACCTTCTCCTTAGCTGCGGAGTACACTATCCATCACACAGTTCTTGATTCTGACAACCCTGGCCTCTGAAGCTTCCATGCTGCCCTGGCAGCGTACCAGAGCATGGTCTTCTAAGGAATCAGTGAAGGATTTCCCTCTAGTTAGTGTTCAGTCTGCTAAGGAGATGCCTGGGGACAGGGTCGGGGTCCTCCTCACTCAAATATATGGATGAAGATACTTCTTTGGAATGTGAGAGGAGCCTTGAAACCTTCGTTCTGCTCCTTTTTTGGAAGGCTTATGCAGTTGCATAATTTTGACATTTGTGTCCTTCTGGAAACTCGATTGTCTGGGATTAGTCTGGATCGCTTTTGGAGACTGATTTCCAAATCCTAGGTTTCTTATGTTGTTGAGTCTGTCGATCTTTCTGGTGGCATTTTGGTACTCTAAAGAAATGACAGGATTAGAGTGGATGCCTTTCATTGCTGCGGTCAGCAAGTTGCTACTGTCATATCTGAGGAAACCTTTATCCCCTGGCTCCTATCGGGTGTCTATGCCAGCACTGACTTTTGGGAACGCCAGATGCTCTGGGATGAGATTCAGTCTTTGCTTGCTCAAAAAATTTCCTCCCTTATTGCAGGCAACTTCAATTGTATAATGGGAGCCTATGAGAAGAAAGAAGGTAGATAGACTGTTGGATATGCAGCCAGAGCTGAGTTTAGGTCTTTCATCTCTACTACCGGTCTCTTGGATCTAGGTGTTGGGAATTGTATCCTAAAGCCAATCATTTGATGATTGTGCTAATGTAAATTACATATAAATTGATATATTAATAAAAGTTATTTGACCGTTTATTCATTACAAGAATATCTTCTTAAAAACTCCTAATAGTAATGAAGCCCTCAGGATCTTCCTTCACGATAAAGAATGATTTATCTTTGAAGGTCCTCAAAAGAGTTCACGACCAAATGATATACTATGATAGGGCCATAGTACTATCAATTATAGGACATTGTATATCATATTTGTTGGTTGTTCTCTTAACCAAGGAGTGTAAAGACACTGGTATGACATACAAGTGAAAGTGTAGGAGTACATTTCACCGAACGTGACTCATTTTCGGATACTCTGTTGTCAAGAGTTAATCCAAGAAGATATAGGTATAAGTATCCTTCAGACCTGAAGATCACAACAGGTGACTTGCAAGCAACTCATTGTACTTAGATGCCGGACCATCTAGATTTCTAATCCAGCTACGAAAGGTTACTGGGTGCAGTCAAGTACTTGTAGTAGTCAGTTGTGGATCAAGATGGAATTTGTCCTATCCCGTTAAAAGGAGAAATTCTTGTGTTTCAATTTAGCAAGACCTTGGCCAAGGCACTTTATGTGAAGGTCACATGATCACTGAAGTTGAAATCACTATATGGATTTGTTGTTTAGAGTTGACAGGCTCTTAAGCCACCCTTAGCATTTGTGGTCAAAAGGATGAATTATACGGTAACTGTTTCTTAGGGTTCTTGGAGTTTGCTCGGCAACTCTTCGACCTATCCGGACATCGGGTTCCATTGCTAGATGGGCACATCGATTAGTATAGAAAGTTGTTCCATGCTACCGGCTTAGGTTCGAACCTAGAAAGTCACACGCATAGAAGTTTCCTAGGATGATCTATTTGCTTATCAACGATTGAGAATCGTATATGATTTAATTAATCAATTTGATTGATTGAATTATCTCAATTGGGTTAAGTACAAGTGAATCAGATTCAATTAGGTTTAAGCCTATTAGAAGGACTAATCAATTTCAAATATTGATTTGAAATTAGACTTGATTTGGATTTAAATAGATTTAGGACTAGCCAAATTTGATTTGGGCTAGGGCCATGATTTATGTAGGTTCAATCCAATAAATTCAAATCAGCTTAAACCAAAACTTAAACCCAAACCCCATGTGTGAAAAGAGTTTTCTCGCATAAGGATCTCAAATGATGAGATGGCTGAAATCTCATCTCATGAGAGATTAAATTCTCATGTAGAATTTAATGTATAACATTAATCTTCTCCAAATGGTTCCGTTGGAATTCTAAGTGTTAGAATTTATGTACCTCTTTGAATTAACCAACGATGGAATTCTAAGTGTTAGGATTCATGTCTCTTTGGTTTTCACCGAACGTCGGAATTAACCAAATGCTGTGTCTCTTTGGTTCGGTGTCTCTTTGGTTTTTACCGAACATCAGAATTCTAAGTGTTAGAATTCAATGGGCTAAAGGCTACATTGAGCCTATAAATTAGAGGACATTCTTCACCAGATCATAGAACAACAATGAAATGTTATAGATTGAATTTCTAAAGAGTTAGAATAGAAAATCCTGGTGTGATTCTGGTGTCAGCGAAAGTTTGGTGAATCTTGAAAGAAGATTCAAGTGGGAGGATTCAAGATCAGCAAAGTTGTTTTTCCGCGAGCTAGCACTCCCGGGAATCCGATCATTCGGGGACTTTGCGTGGACGATACTAGAGGTCAGACGATTAAATGGCTACAGAGCAATAAGGATTTACCTATTGTTCTTAAGGTAAGTGATTTGATCCCTAGATCTTAAGGCAGGCTTTAAGATAAGTAGTATGACTTCTTATCTTGAACATCAAGATATGATATTGATATTTTTATTTATATGCATATTTTAGATCAAACGATCCTATATATAAGGCAAAGATATGATCATGTTAGATAGATTAATATTTAATCTTTAAAATTCTGCATTGATAATTGTTATCAAAATTATTAAATATGCATGCCTCGGAGATTAGTTCTCTCTACAAATGGCAACCCAAGAGGGGGGGTGAATTGGGTTCTTTTAAAAAATGTAACACTTTAAAACTTAAAACCAAATTTCACAAAGATTGAGTATGCTAGAGAATGAAGCAATAATTCAAAGCACAGTAAGAAAGAGAGATAGAGACAAGAGCACGACAAACACAAGATATTTATAGTGGTTCGGTGTATCCAACACCTACGTCCACTCCCAAGCAACCCTTGGGTCCACACTATAATCCACTGATTACAGTCGAGTTATTTTACAAGCTCACAACTCCAAACTTGTTGTTTTACACGGGATCACAACGAACCCAGCCGGTTTTTCCGGGCTCACCAGCACAAAACCCAAACCCAAGCTAATCTAGCTTGTTCCCGAGGTAAACTACCTCAACTAATTCAATCCCCTGATTGAATTAGCAAACACCAAATTGATTTAACGTTTACAACAATGCAAAGCTCCTTAAATGAGCAAATAAGCAATAAAGTAAACAAATATTAGAAAAGGCTGTTTGAAGTGAATTTGATGTAGCTTTTCTTCTTTTCTTCTTTTCCTCTTCTCTCTTGAAGGATTGAATCAGGCCTCAGCTCAGATTCTTCACAAGGATTGCAGATGAGAAGTTGGAAAAATCAGGGCTTTTGCTCTCTTTTTCTTCACTTGAAAATACTCCGATTTTGAGCTTGAATGCTTTGGATTTCTCTTTGAGCTTTCTAAAGTTGATGGATTTGAACTTTGACTCTTTCCTCTTGATTTCTTGCTCAAGACTTCTCAGATTTTTCAAGTTATTTTCTCTCTATTTTTCGTCTCCCTTTTTTTTTAAACGGACGGTCTCCCTTTTTATAGATTCTCCTTAATCCATGATTAGGTGAAAAACTAGCCATTATTTCTGTCCTTGGATTCCTCCTACACACAAGAAAAGTAGCCGTTAGATTAGGTGAGAAAATGTTACCGTTGGAGGCTGTTCTGACATTTTGAAAATTCATTCCTGACAGGTTGGAGTCGGCTCCAACTTTTAGTGTCGCTCCAAGTCGAGTATCCAAAAATAGAAAGTAAAAGTTCATTGAGGAGTCGGCTCCGAAAAAGTTGAGTGTCGACTCGCCGCTTTGGGTGTTGACTCCGCTCCATAAGGTGTCGGCTCCAGAAATGCTCAAGAAAACACACTCTGTACTCAGGTTAGAGTCGGCTCCAGAGACTGTAAGTGTCGGCTCCCGAAATCTAGGTGTCGGCTCCCGAAAACTTGGTGTCGACTCCGGAAACTAAAACAAATGCTCTTTTCGGTGTCTCAGGTTGGAGTCGGCTCCGAAACTCTGGGTGTCGACTCCAGACTATGCCAAAAATTAGGAAAACATCTGATCCGCCATTCGGCTCCAGACCATCTAGGTGTCGACTCCAGGCTCTGAATTTTGAAAAATACTTCTGGCATTTGATTGAAAACAAGGTTCTTTATACATTTGATTGATCAAATATTTTAATGCCTGAAACCCTTGTTAAAACATAATGGATATACTCATGTTTTTATTAATCATCAAAATTAATAATTGGGTCAACAATCTCCCCCTTTTTGATGATGACAAAAACATTGAGTATATGCATGATTTAAATAAAATTTTTCAAATTTTTTTATTTATGAAAGCTCCCCCTAAATGAGGTAGCTCCCCCTATGAACTCAAATTAATATCTTTTTTTCATTAAACTTAATTCATATCAAATTACATTTTCTTGATTAATTAAATTTATCTTATTTGATTTCCTTAATTGCTTGATAATTATTAAGTTGCATATAAATCTCTCTCCCCCTTTTTTGTAATCAACAAAAAGGTTAGAAAAGATTCAATTCAAATTAATCTTTCTCAAAAGAATAATCAATTACAAAAATTCAAAGTTCATTCAAAATTACATTTAATACCAAAAAGTAAATTACATTTCAAACTTCAATTAACTTCATTAAATCATTACATCATCAAATATCAAAACATATTAAATGAACATAAATAACATCAAAAGAACTTCATTAAACTTCAAAAATCTAGAATCTTTCAATTGATCTACAATTTTTCATCCCTTCACTTTGAAGTCTAACATATCTTTAGTCTTCTTCAACAAATGCACAGCAGTCATAATTTGTCTTGAAGCTCAGCATTGCATTTGGAGTAAGTCTCTGAATCTCCACAATATCTTTAAGTTCTTCAAAGATATTCTTTAATCTTCCTTAAAGACTGGGAGGCTAAGAGTGGACTCAATCTTGCAATTCGATCATCTAAGAGAATAAATTCTCTTAAGTTCATAAACTTTATCAAATCTCATTTCATTTCTTCTTTATGATCACAAATAAACTTTTGAGTTGCTCTAACTGAATATCTGAAAACCACAGATGAAAGGTGGACAGGAAGGAGCAGGAGCTGGAGGAGGGAAGATCTGAGGCTCTGGAAGGAAGGCTGATTCAGATGGTCCCTAATCTTCTCTCTCCTTTTCTCTTCCCATTCCATTCCTTTAACAAACCCCATCCGATGAGTAGCCAAACTATAATAATCTGTGTGTCTTAGTTCTTCATGGCTCATTATCAGAAATCACAATCCCTTGGCTTTAAAAATTAGTTAAAATCATGCCATAGGCAAAGGATTTCTTTTCCCCCACAATCTGCTATACCAAATCATCATCCTAGGAAGATTAATGGCTTCCCGTCAAACAGTCCATAACAAAATATCTCTTCAAGACATAGTCAAATCCGTCTTGGGAATAAGATCCTACTGCAATATTGTGTAGTAATCTTAAGTCTAAGGGCAATTGATTAGCAAATACTTCTTCAAATCAAATTCTCTTTAACATCCTTGAGGCTGGATCTTCATGAAAAGTAAACCCAGACAGGGATCCAAAATCTAAGAATGTGATGAATCTTTCCCTCTTACACTTTACCACCATCTCCTCTGACAAATTCTTGTAAAATTCTTAACTAGGGCTAGTGGGACATCTAAAGAACAATTTCCCAACCCATCTCTTAACTGTCTTCCAATAGAAAACCTTCATTCTCAAATAATTCAAAATCACTTTCCTTCCCAGTGGTAATCACTCCGCTAGAGATCTACCTGAGGAGAGGAGTGGCAGGAGAAGAGTGAAGAGGAATCGGGAAGGCTCACGAACGGACGGCTTCCTTTACCACCAAGGCTCCACGTTTTAGGTGCCATTGATCTGGGAAGGTTAATTTGGGATTTTAGGATTTGGAGGTTTGGAAGGTTTTGGAGAGAGTTTTGAATGGAAATGAGGGGTCGACTCTGCCCTAGATAAATCGACTTGGGACCGAGTCGGCTCCGCAAAGCGACTCCCAAACCCGAATGGAGTCGGCTCGCGGAAGAGTTTCAGACTGTCGACTCCGATAGTGTCGGCTCCGAGACATTTCAGAGAAAAATTTCAGATGAAATTGTCCGGATAAATCATAAATTGATAAAATCATTGGATTGAGAATCAATTATAAATTCTAGATAAATTTCCTTAAATAAGAGATTGAAAGAATTAGATAAATTTCCTTAGGGGTTTCAAATTCATTCTAAAGGATCACAAATTCCTAACTCTCCTCTAAGATAACAGAATCTTTCTTCACTTAAGGTTTTGTAAATATGTCAGCTAATTGTTCTTCAGTATTAACATAATCAAGACAAATTTCATTATTAGCTACATGTTCTCTTATAAAATGATATCTAATTTCTATGTGTTTGTTCTTGAATGTTGAATTGGATTTTTAGTTAGATTATTGCACTTGTGTTATCACATCTTATGGTGTTTTATCAAGTGTGATACCATAGTCTTCAAGTTGTCGCTTAATCCATAGGATTTGAGCACAGCAACTTCCAGCTGCAACATATTCAGCTTCAGTAGTTGATAATGCAACTGAATTTTGCTTTTTGCTAAACCATGAGATTAAGTTACTTCCTAAGAATTGGCATGCACCACTTGTGCTTTTTCTATCTAACTTACATCCAGCATAATCAGAATCAGAATATGCAATTAGTTTAATGTTGAGTCTCTAGAATACCATAAACCTACATTTTTTGTTCCACTTAATATCTTAGTATTCTTTTAACAGCAATTAAATGTGATTCTTTAGGTTCAGATTGAAATCTAGCACATAAACAAACAGCAAACATTATATCTGGTCTACTTGCAGTTAAATAAAGTAGGGATCCGATTATACCTCGATAATATTTTGATCAACCTTCTTACCTTCTTCATCTTTGTCCAGCTTGCATGAAGGACTCATTGGTGTTCCGAGGGGTTTCATTGATTCCATACCAAACTTCTTTAGAATTTCTTTGTGTACTTTGTTTGGTTGATAAAGATTCCCTCTTTGCTTTGTTTGATTTGGAGTCCAAGGAAGAAGTTGAGTTCTCCCATCATGCTCATTTCAAATTCTCCCTGCATCAACTTAGCAAATTCTTGACAAAGAAATTGTTAGTAGCACCAAAAATATCATCACATATATTTGTACTACAAGTAAATCTTTACTTTTCTTTTCAAAAACAATGTTTTATCAACATTTCCTCTAAAATCATTTTCAATTAAAATTTACTTAACCTATCATACCAAGCTCTAGGTGCTTGTTTCAAACCATATAAAGCTTTGTGCAATTTAAAAACGTGATTTGAAAATTCATGATCTTCAAAACCTGGTGGTGTTCTACATAAACTTCTTCATTTATAAATCCATTTAAAAATGCACTTTTTACATCCATTTGAAATAAGTTAAAATTCATATGACATGCAAATGCAAGTAATAGCTAATGGCTTCTAATCTAGCTACAGGTGCAAAGGTTTCATCAAAATCAATACCTTCTTCTTGATTATATCCTTTTGCAACTAATCTAGCTTTGTTTCTAATTACTATGCCATTTTCATCTAGTTTATTTCTAAAATCCATTTTGATCCTATACTGAATGATTTTTAGGTCTTTCAACTAAAGTCCATACATTATTTCTAGTAAATTGATTTAATTCTTCTTGCATTGCTAACATCCAATTATTATCTTTTTCAGCTTCTTCAATAGTTTTAGGTTCAATTTGTGATACAAATGCAAGATGATTACTAATATTTCTCATAGATGATCTAGTTCTTATTCCTTGAGATGGATCACCTATAATCAATTCCTTAGGGATGACTATAAGCATATCTCCAATCTCTAGGAAGATCTACATCATTATGATTAGTATTATCATCATCCTTAGTGAATCATCATCTTTAGCTTCTTGCTCATGATCTGAAGATACATCAATATTAATTTTTCAAGATCTTTTTCAATTATGTTTGTATCTTCCTCATCATCAATCTTTTCAGAACGATTGCTAAAGATTCATCAAAAACTACATGAATGGATTCTTCAACAACTAAGGTTTTCTTGTTAAATACTCTATATGCTTTACTAGTTGTTGAATATCCTAAGAATATTCCTTCATCAGATTTAGCATCAAATTTTCCTAAATTATTTTTACCATTATTATGAATAAAACATTTACAACCAAATGCATGAAAATATTTAATTTGGTTTTCTATCATGCCATAATTCATAAGGTGTTTTCTTTAAAATGGTCTTATTAAGGCTCTATTTAGGATGTAACATGCTGTGTTAATAGCTTCCGCCCAAAAGTACTTTGGGAGTTTACTTTCACATAGCATGGTACGGGCCATGTCTTCTAAGTCCTATTTTTCCTTTCAACTACTCCATTTTGTTGTGGGTCTAGGTGCTGAAAAATTATGATTAATACCATTTTCATTGCAAAAACTTTCAAATAAGTGATTTTCAAATTCAGTTCCATGATCACTTCTTAGAGACACTATGGTAGTGTTTTTCTCATTTGTGACTTTCTTGAAGAATTTCAGGAATATCGAGAAAGTCTCATCTTTGTGAGCTAAAAACATTACCCAAGTGATCTAGAGTAATCATCTACTATCACAAGACCATATTTCTTTCCTCCTAGACTTGTGGTTCTAGTTGGTCCAAAAAGGTCCATGTGAAGTAGCTCTAATGGCCTAGAAGTTGAAACAACATTTTTAGATTTGAAAGAACTTCTAGTTTGTTTTCCAAATTGACATGCATCACATATTTGTTATTTTCAAAATCTAACTTTAGGTAAGTCCTTTAACTAAATCCATTCTAATTAGTTTTGAAATTAGGTGTGTGCTTGCATGACCTAATCTACGATGCCATAACCATCCAATCTCATTATATTAGCATTATTAGCAATAAGCAATGATTACTAGTAGACAAATTGTTTAAATCAATTAAGTATACATTGCCATTTCTATTTCCAATAAATATAATGCTATTATCAATGGGATTAGTAGTGCAAATAGAAGATTCAAATGAAACTTTAAAACCTTTATCACATAATTGGCTTATACTATTAAGTTATGCTTTAAACCATCAACATAAAGTACATTTCAATAAATGTAGAGGGAGTTATTGAATTTTACCAAACCCATATTTGGCCTTTACCATTATCGCCAAACGTAACAACTCCTCCTTTTTTCTTCAAGGGTGATGAATTCTCTTTGTCACCCGTCATATGTCTTGAGCAGCCACTATCAAGATACCACTTTTTTTTGATCTTTTGGCCACAAGACATTCCTGCAAATGATCAAACTTTATGTTTAGGTACCCAAGCCTTCTTGGGTCCTTCATGGTTAGTAGCAATAAAGATTGTTCCTTTTGTTGGGGAGATTGTTGAAAAATTATATGCCCTAATCTTATTGATTTTGATGATTACCAAAAGCCATGAGTATATTAAAAGATGCAATGAGTTTATTTACATAGCAATGAATTTATTTAGAACAATCAATGAGAATGTTAAGTATGACTTTAATCAATTTGAAAGTAACTTCAAGCTCCATGTTTAAGCTTTCAAAAAGAAATTTTTACTTCATATTTAATCAATGAGTTTTTGGAACATTTCTTGAATTGATTCCTAATGACAATTTTATTATATTCAAGTCAAAAAATTGATTTAAAATGAATCTGGAACGAATTTCAAGTCAATCAGAAAATTTCTGATTTTTGATACGTTCCGGAGCCGACTCTAGAGTTTCAGAGTCGACTCCACTCAGATACAGAAATGACTATCTGTCTCGAGTCGACCCATGTAATTTCATGAGTCGACCCCCGATTCTGTCGAGCCGACTCCATGACTGTGTGAGTCGACTCCGCTCAGACACCAGAGGTGTGTTTTTCTGAGCACTTCGCGAGTCGACCCCCAACTTTTCATGAGTCGACCCCCGACTGTCAGGAGTCGACACTTTATTTTGATGAGTCGACCCTTAACTTTCTAAGTATTTCTATTTTTGGTATCACGTCCTCGAGCCGACTCGCGGAAAGCAGGAGTCGACTCCAACAAATCTGGGCAAAATTTTTCCGAATGCCAACTCAGCGTCAACGGTAAGATTTTTATTAACGGCTATTTTTCTTTGTTTCTAACGGCTATATTTTTGCAGAATCTATAAATAGAGAAGCCGTTTTCAAATCAAAGATATAAAAAAGAGAGATATTCATTTCAAGAGAAAAAAAAGAAAAAAGGAAAAACAGAGCTTCATTTGAAAAAATCCGTGATTCAAAATAGAGTGAAAGAAAAGTGTGAAATCAAAGGAAGCTTCTTCTGTGCTCAAGTTCAACAATCCAAGGAAGCTTCAGAAGAAAATCCAAGAGCTATTCAAGAGCAAATCAAAAGATTTTCAACTTTCAAAGAAAAGAAGAAAAGCTCAAATCAACTCCAACTGCTTCCGTGAAGAATCGGAGCTGAGGCTTGATTCTACACTTCAAAGGAGTTGAAGAAAAGAAGAAAAGCTCAAAAGCCAACCAACTGCAAATCAGGCTTTTCTAAACTTTATTCTTTATTTGTTTATCTGCTCATTAAGGAGCTTTGTACTTGAAAAACATATTTCTATTATTTGTGTCTAGTTCAATCTGGGGGATTGAACTAGTGGAGGTAGTCTTACCTCGGTACAAGCTTGGTAAAGCTTGGTTAGGGTTTTTGTGCTGGTGAGCCCTTGAAAACCAGCTGGGTTCGTTGTGATCCCGGGAAAACAACAAGTTTGAGTTGTGAGCTTGTAAAACAACTCTGCTGTAATCAAGGAAGATTATAGTGTGGACCCAAGTGAATCTTGGGAGTGGACGTAGGTGTTGGATACACCGAACCACTATAAAATCTTTGTGTTTGCCGTGCTTCCATTGACTCTATCTCTATCTCTGTTTTATTCACTGCACTTTGTATTTACATTGCATTTGCCTTCATTCTTCTTAAGCAAATTTTTAAAAGGCTAATTTTTAAAGAACCCAATTCACCCCCCCCCTCTTGGGTTGTCATCTGGGCCAACAATTGGTATCAGAGCTAGTGCTCATTAGATTTTGATCACACGATCAAGAGCTAAAGTTCCAAAGGCAACACAAGTTGGATCATTTGCTGAAGGTCATTCTACGAATAGACCTCCACTGTTTAATGGTTCAAATTATTCATATGGAAAGCTAGAATGAGGATATTCATTCAAGCTTCTGATTATGAGCTATGTGGTGTATAATCAATGGACTTAGTACACCCACACATGTTATAGATGGCACTATTGTTCCTAAGCTCGAAAGAGACTGGAATGATAATGATAGGAAAATGGCACAGCTTAACGCTAAAGCCATGAATGTCTTATATTGCTCCTTAGATGCTAATGAGTTTAATAGAATCTCCATGTAATTCCACAAAGGAGATTTGGGATAGATTAGAGGTTACCCATGAGGGTACCAATCAAGTAAAAGAATCTAAAATTAATATTCTTGTTCATAAATATGAATTATTTAGCATGGAACAATCTGAAACCATTGCATGCATGTACACTAGATTTACAGATATTGTAAATGGTTTAAAAAGTCTTGGTAAGACATATACTAACTCTGAACTTATTCGAAAAATTCTTAGGTCATTACCAAGATCATGGGAAGCAAAAATGACAGCAATCCAAGAGCTAAGGACCTCAACACTTACCCTTAGAGGAGCTTCTAGGATCTCTTATGACCCATGAGCTGACTATGAGGCAGCATGTAGAGGACACAAAGAAAGTAATTGCCCTCAAAGCTGCAAAAGAAGAAGAGAGCAGCGGTGATGATGATGATGATAATGATGAGAGACTGCTTTCTTAGCTAAGAAATTTAAAAGATTCATGAGGAGAAAGAAACCCTTTACAAGAAGAAATTTGGAACAAAGTGGGAAGGAGAAAAGGATAAAAACAAGGACAAGGACAAAGAAAAAGAGAAAGACCCCTTGACTTGCTATGAGTGTAATAAACCGGGGCACTTTAGGAATGAATGTCCTAAATTGAAGAAAGCCTACAAAAGAAAAAGAAGGCTTATGTGGCGACTTGGAGTGACAGCGAGGATCTTCTTCCGAAGAAGAAGAACAAAAGGAAGTCGCAAACGTATGTTTCATGGCGGACGACAAAGATGAGGTAAGTTCCGATAACCCTTGCGATGAATTTGCTTTTGATGAACTATTCGATGCTTTTAATGAACTTGTAGGGGATTTCAAGGTTTTGAAAAAGAAATACAAGATTTTGAAAATGAAAACTTAACTTTCATTCAAGAAAAGGAAAATCTTAATAATAAGGTTAAGAAACTTAAATCTGAAAATGAAATTTGATAAAAGAAAAAGAATCAATCTCTAATGAAAATTATAAACTAAGGAAAGAGGTTGAAAAACATAAGAACATAGTTGATAAGTTTACATTAAGCTCAACTAAACTAGACATGTATTAAATAGTCAAAAAGCAGTTTTGACAAAGCCGGATTAGGATATAACACTTTAAGAAAACAAAAATCACTGAAAAATATTTGTGTGTGCTGGCCAAAGTAATTTTATATGCTTTAAATGTAATCAAAAAGGACATAAATCTTATGAATGTAAATTCTGAAACCTAATAAAACTTAAATGTTAAAGGGAAGAAAATATGGGTTCGAAAGGATAATATTTGTTGGTACTAACCATGAAGGACCCAAGAAAGCTTGGGTACCTAAACATAAAGTCTGATTTCATTGTAGGAATGTCTTGTGGCCAAGATCAAAGAGAAAGTGGTATCTTGA